>CM062817.1:274485146-274769374 GCA_031772625.1 Pinus tabuliformis
ATCTCAATTTCACAATCTTTGTTACAATACTAACCTTCCTAGCCTTTTACAATGCCAAAATTATAGTGAACTCGGGAGGCTTCTCTCCAAGCTTTTTGAGCATAGGAATAAAATCTTAAATCAAAATAAATAATTTGTCTATTTAGGTCTGATAGATCATTATTTGGTCTCAGCGGACGTTAACCATCATCATCATCATCATCATCATCATAATAAATATTAAATATTAATACAATATACTAGGATTAATATTTTTAACATTAATTATGATCAATATAATATCATTAATACTAATTATTATATTAATAATAATAATTAATAATAATAATAATAATAATTACAATTAATATTAATAATAACTATCATATTAAATTAAAAGTAACTAATTATTAAAAGATTATAATTAATTAATTAAAATTAATATTAATATTAATTTTTAATTATGATAATGATCAAACTTAATAATTATTTATATTAATTTAAATCAATTAATTAACTCTTCCAAAAAAAATAAAAAAAAATAAAATTAATTAATCAGAGACAGCCAGTACCTCATCAAAAAATATTATTCAAAAATTGAGAGCTGACATTCATCTCATTTTACTCTCCTCATTACTATTTAATCTCTCAATTAAGCTCTTCTTCTATCAAGCATTCAAGTTGTCCTAATGATGGATCCCAGTTGGGATTTGAAACGTTGGCAAAAAATGGTTCTTACTGTGGATTCTCCGGTAACTAAGTCAAAAGTAATAAACCACAGAGGTCTTAAATCCATAACCCCTTATTGTTATTAGTGTAACCCCCTTATTATATTGTTGTGCCCATGTAGTCCCCATATTGTTATTATTGTGCCCCATAGAAGCTCACTATTGTTATTGTTGTGCCCTTACATTACTATTGTTATGTCGGCTCTGATTATATTATGATCCCTTAGACTCCTATATATAGAAATGAGGTCTTGTCATTTGTATCATCTAAGAATTGTTCATTTGTGTAATGTAAAGGAGGTTGCCCCATCGAAGAGGCTGATTTCTAAGGCGTTGATATTTCTTTTTGTGAGCTGGTTTCATAACACCATGTTATTAATCAAAAAAATTATTTGAACTCCTTTTCTTGTCATCATATATTTAGGGAGCAGATCAATTGTCCAAAACAGCTGTATGTCTGGATTGGGATTTTGGCAGATACAAGAGATTTGTGATGGCATTTTTTCCTCTTATGTTCGTGGTCCAAAGATAGTGTCTATTCCTTTATAGGCTGAGGAAACTACATAATTCCTCATTTTTGTTTTTATTTTACTATTGATCTGAGGATGCATGATCTTATTTTAGTGCTCTCTTTTGGCTCCTTGATGCAAACATAGATGCATATACTCTTGCTACCGTCTCTAGTTTTTGTTCCTAGTTTTTCTCTGATCTTTATATGTTGATCGATATGTATAAATTGTTTACTTTTGTACTCCTAGATGATATATGTTCGCGGGAAACTGGTTGGTGTTCATACATCATACACACTCGACATGTTTACATAATGTAATATTTATTTACCTAATAAAAATTACAGATTTTTTCTTCGGAATATATATATATATATATATATATATATATATATATATATATTACAATAATTAAATAAGATATTTTCATAATTACAAAAATAATTAATAAAATAAATAAATAAATAAATTTAAGTACAAATATATATGAGCCTACAAGGCATAGAATAAAGGGTGATAGGGTGCTCTGTGAAGACATCCTTGGTGAAAGGTTTATTAGTTCTAAACTTCGTGGGCAAAAATCTAGTCATGCTAAGAGCTTGTGTGGCCCAGGCCAAGCGCGATACCAAGGTGATTTTGAGAACTTAGATGCTCTTGGGATGCAGTAACTCATTCCAAAAGGCTTACATGCCCCTAGCACGTGGTTACTCAATCCAGGAATGTTAGTCATCTTATGACTCACATTACCTAGAAACAAAAAATTATACATGAAAATTTTGAAAAACGTATATGTATATTTGAACTTTTAATAATTATAAAAAGTTTTAATATTTTTTTTAGATTATAAAAATAAACAGAAAATTCAAATTGATTTAAAATGCATGGAAAAAAGGTTTTATAAGATGAAGAATAAAATTAAGAATACAATAAAATAGAAGTTTGTATGTACATGTGTAATTTTGATAATTATGAAAAATGATTTAATAAGTTATTTTTACAAAATTATTAAGAAAAAAGGATAAAATGTAAATTTATATAAAAGTATATGAAGACCCTAAAATTTTGTATATACAACCTAAGTTATCATGTTTGGAAAACAATAAAATTGATTAAATTAGAAGTTGGCCAAATTTCATTGTTGGGTGAATTCATTTGATGAGGTTCACAAATATCAAGTCAAACACGAAGAAGCCAAACATGAATATCAATATTCCAAAACTAACAAAATGTTGTCTCCAAATGTCAAAGTGACAATAAGGGAGAGACCAATACAAATTAAATTATACTTTGAGAGGATGATGGGAGTAGTATTGTTAATTTACATAAAAGATCATTTTTTAAATAATATTTAGTTTCTATTTGTTTATCATTATTTTAACAAATTTGATATCTTAATTTTTTATTATACTATATGCACTTAAATTATATAAATTTATGATGACGATGATGATTAACACCCACTAAGACCAATGCGGTCTATCAAACCTTAAGAAAATAAGATATTAATTGTGACTCTTTAAAATTTTAGTTCTATGATCAAATAGAAGGGAAAGAAGCGCTCTAAGATCAATATAGTTTTGTTGACTTAACAAGTCAAGAAAGTCAGAAGTGTGACAATTTTTTTGGAAATGAGAACATATGTGAGTAAGAGTTGGTCGTTCTAAGAAAAAACGTTGTTCATCTTCCACCCTCTTAGTATCGTAAAGGTGATAGATTCATTCATCCCAAGGTGTTTTGGGAATAGACCACCACCCAGTTTCACTTCGAAGCTCATGAGAGATAGTTCTTATCTTTGCAATATTCATTGTCTTCTTAGTATTGGTCAAGGAAGAGAAATAATTTTGGTTAGCAAGGGTGGGGTTGATCTCCTTATAATAGCTTAGCTTCATTTTTCCCTCTAGCTCCTTATCATCCCATAGTTTATCCTAAAATTAGGAGGTAATAGTATTTTTTATACTATCATTATTCCTCAGTGGTCGAGCCAAGACTCGGCATGCTTATGCCATCCACGCTTGAGGCAGAGGTGGGGTTTTTCTACTAGAGTTAGAAGTATAATATTTCAATAAAATATAAATGATAAATATAGAAAATAAACATATGCAAATTAATGTGTGTGTGTTAATTTTTTATTCATATCATACAAGTGTAAATTATATAAATTTATATATTTATAAATAGTTATATAGAAATTTAATATTTCAATAAAATATAAAAGTTAAAAAAAGAAACCTTATGTAAATTAAAAATATATATATTTTTAAATTTTGTTGTTATTTATTATTTTTTAATATATGTGTGCTAATTTTTTATTTATACCATACACACATAAATTTATATATTTATAAACTATCTTAATAAAAATGTAATATTTCAATAAAATATAAAAATTAAATATAAAAGAAACATATCTGTATTAAAAAAAATATCTTTAAGTTATATATATATATATATATATATATATATATATATATATATATATATATAATATAAATTTATATATTTATAAACAATTATAATAGTTCAATAATATATAAAAATTAAATATGTAAAAGGAGCATATGTATATAAAAAAATATTTTAATCTTTAAATTTTGTTGTCATATATATATATATATATATATATATATATATATAAAACAATTTTTAGCATTTTTTAAAGTTAAAAATATTTTATTCATAAAAGTATTACATCTTTGAGTTTTTTTTTTTACAAAATTATATCGGCTTCACTCTGACTAGATGTGTTGGCTAGTATGTGATATAGCAAAGGTATATAGGAAAACATCATATATCCAAAGGACTAGTTGCACCACCAAAAGGAGTTGAATCATAAAAACATTTCAGGAATTTGAGGATGCCACACTTGCCGTTACACCCCCATAGGGGCCATGTTATTTTCATATAGGATAGTTTTCATATGATCTAACCAATTATGGTTATTATTTATTGGCCAAGATACTTTTAAATTAATCTCATTCCCCTAACAACCCAAATTGGCTAATAAGTTTGCAACTTTGTTCTCCGTCCTATGCGAATGAGTGGTAATGACATATTGAAGAGAGGTAATCAACTTTTGTATGTAGGAGATAAGGAGTTAGAACCTCCAACTTTTTTTCAATTTGGAAACAAGGGTGCCATATATAAGTCTCTGAGCAGTCGAGAAAACCAATTAGGAGTCCCCCATCGAAATGAAGTTTAGAATATCCTGCCTCAATAACTATATGTTGTCCCTTTTCTAATGTTAGAAATTTAGCTTCATTGTTGATAGTAGTGTTGAAATTAGAAGCAAACATTATAAAATCATTCATGCTCCTATCTCTAAAGATACCTCCATACCTAGAAATACCCAAATTCTCTTTGGAAGCCCCATCAAAATTTATTATAATGAATCTAGGGGAAGAAGGAGGAAGACATGGAGTTTTTTTTTGGGGGGGCGGGTGGAGGGTGGCTAGGAATCACCTAGGAAGTCATGGCCAGAGAGATTTCCAGATGACTTAAAATCATGGCCTCTTGTATATTAACTTTCCAATCCTCCGACAGCTAGGGTTCCAAAGGAATTATCTTTGGGGAGGGGACTTGGGAATCACCTTGGAAGTCATGGCCTGAGAGATGTTAGAAAATTATATATTACATAGCAATGGAACACATAAAATATTGTAGAAATATAAACACAAAAAACACATAAAACAAGAGAGACATAGATATATGTGGTTCACCCAGTTTGGGCTACATCCATGGAGAAACAACTAGTCCTTCTTTTATTATATTATCTAGCAAACTGAAGAGATACAACCTACAACAGATCCGTTGTAACTTCCTCTTCGCTCTCAATCTCCTCTCTCTTCCTCACTCAGAATACAGATATATCTAGACGCAATACAATTCCCTCATATATAGTGAGGGGTTGCCTTCTAGGGCAAAAACCCCTAAATTAAACATAACTTCTACCGTCAAATCATCCGCCTAATGAACGGCCTAGATTGACTAGAAATTACTATACTTTTACAAGGCAATTTTACATCTATTCTTAGCTTCGGGGGCGCTGCCCCTGAACCCTCGGCGGGGGACCGCTGGCCCCCGGACCGCCCAACCGGGGGGGATTAGCCCCCCCGGACCCCCGCGGGGGAGGGGACAAGTACCCCCCGCATGGAGGGGTGTACAGTCTTCCTGGGGTATACATCCAGCTGAAACCTTTGAATACAAAAGATAATCAAGTTCCACACCCAACAATCTCCCACTTGGAGACTTATTATAGAAACTCCATCGTTGCTTCATTTGCTAGACAATGACTCCACTTTGTACCTAGTTGTTTCTCATCTTCTTCATCATACTTGAAGACCAATTGAAATAGAGCAGATTCTCAGTTTCTCCCTGGTTACAACTTTTGTTAACATATTTGCAGGATTCTGGCTAGTGTGTATCTTTTCCAGCTTCAACTGTCCATCTTCCAATGCTGACCATATAAAATGGTACTTGAGTTGTATATGTTTAGTCTTGGAATGGAATGCAGAGTTCTTTGCAAGATGTATGGCACTCTGGTTGTCATTGTATAACCTGCCCAACTCTAGCTTTTTACCCAATTCATCCAGAAACCTTTGTAACCAAATCATTTCTTTACTAGCCTCTGTAGCAGCAACATACTCTGCTTCTGTTGTTGAAAGTGCAACAACACTTTGGATTTTTGAAACCCAACTGACAGCTGTTCCACCTACAGTAAATACATATCTTGTAGTGCTCCTCCTGTTATCTCTGTCACCTGCCATATCTGCATCAACATATCCCTGTAGAGCAATGTTTTAACCACCAAAGCATAATGCTTGATTTGTGGTACCTCTCAAATACCTGAGAATCCACTTCACCGCCATCCAATGTTCTTTTCCTAGATTGTTCATGTACCTGCTTACAACTCCCACTGCATGTGCAATATCAGGCCTTGTGCAGACCATTGCATACATTAAGCTTCCAACTGCTAATGCATATGGAACTTTAGACATATGAGCCATTTCTTCCTGAGTCTTGGGACATGCCTCCTTACTTAATTTGAAATGGCTAGCCAAAGGTATACTAACTGGTTTTTCATTCTACATATTAAACCTTTTCAACACCTTTTCTATGTACTCACTTTGAGACAATGTTAATTTGTGATTCGTCCTGTCTCTAGTTATTCTCATACTAAGGATTTGTTTTGCAGCACCCAAATCCTTCATTGCAAATGATTTTGCCAATTTACTTTTGAGCACATTTATTTCCTGCATGTTAGAACCTGCAACAAGCATGTCATCTACATACAATAACAATATAATATATCTGCCATCATTTTTCCTTTTGAGATAAACACAATGATCAGAGTAACACCTAGTATAACCTTGTTTAGACATAAACCTATCAAATTTTAGATACCACTGCCTTGGAGCCTGTTTTAAGCCATACAATCTCTTCTTCAACCTGCACACTAGTTTCTCCTTCCCTTTTACCTCATATCCTTGTGGTTGTTGCATATATATCTCTTCCTCCAAATCCCCATGGAGAAAGGCTGTCTTTACATCTAACTGCTCAAGATGTAAATATTCAGTAGCTACTAGACTTAGAATAGTTCTAATTGAAGTCATTTTCACAACAGGAGAAAATATCTCATCAAAGTCTATACCCTTTTTCTGTGCAAATCCTTTCACCACAAGTCTAGCTTTATACCTTTTTCTACCTCCATCTTCTTCCTTCAACTTGTAAACCCATTTATTATGCAATCTTGTTTTACCTGCAGGCAACCTGACTAAGTCCCAAGTCTGGTTATGTGCTAAGGAACCCATCTCTCCTTTCATGGCTTGCTCCCACTTTTTCCTGGTTTCTACCTGCATTGCTTCTTCATAACATTCTGGTTCACCAGAATCAGTCAACAATACATAATATAATGAAGGAGAGTATCGTTTAGGGGGTCTACTTATCCTGTTAGATCTTCTAACACCACTTTCAGGTGTTTGAGGTACTTGTTGCTGTTGTGGTTGTTTTTCTAGTTGTTGATCATTATGATTTTTAGGCACCATCACTTTTCTTGTGATATAGTCAAGAACTGTGTATTCTCTGTTTTCTTTTTCCTGTTTCTTTTCCTGCAACTGATTCTTATACAAGACCTTTTCATTGAATATTACATCTCTGCTCCTAATGATTTTGTGATTTTCATAATCATATAAGCGATAACCAAAATCATTAACACCATATCCAATAAAGGTACATTTCTTTGATTTTGCCTCAAGATTTGTTCTATTTTCTTTATTAATGTGGACAAAGGCTTCACAACCAAAAGTCTTTAAAAATGAGTAGTTTACCTTTTTACCTGTCCATGCCTCCTCTGGAATACCACCATCCAAGGAACTTCAAGGCCCTCTATCTATTAGATAAACAACAGTGTCTACAGCATGTGCCCAAAATTGTAAAGGTAATCCTGCATGCAATCTCATGCACCTTGCACACTCCATGATTGTCCTGTTCATCCTTTCTGACACACCATTTTCTTGTGGTGTTCTTGGAACTGTCTTTTCTCTGCGAATTCCATTCTCTGAACAATACCTATCAAACTCTTTGCTGCAATATTCACCTCCATTATCTGATCTGAGACACTTCAACCTTTTCCCTGTCTCATTTCCAACCAAAGCTTTCCATTTCTTGAAAGTATCAAATACATCAGATTTATTTCGAATACAATAAATCCAGGTTTTTCTGGTTGCATAATCAATAAAAGTAACATAATAACGAGAGCCACCAAGAGATGATACTTGAGCAGGTCCCCATACATCTATATGCACAAGCTATAATTTTTCGCTCTTCTTTTCTTTCCCAACTCTAAGGAATCTGACTCTCTTCCGTTTTCCATAAACACAATTTTCACAGAATTTTAAATCAACATGCTTCAAACCTGGCAAAAAATTTCTTGAGTGAAGAATCTGCATCCCCTTCTCACTCATGTGCGCGAGCCTACGATGCCACAATGCTATATCTTCTCCTGTAGAGGTTAAAGCATTAACAGAATTAGAAATACCATTGCATAAATACAATGTACCGACCTTTCCTCCTTTCGCTATTACCAAGGATCCTTTAGTGACCTTCCAGGTTTTATCTGTGAAAATAGTTACGCAACCTTCACCTCCCAACTGCCCTGTTGAAATCAAATTTTTCTTTAGATCTGGAACATGCCTTACCTCCTTCAATAGCCATTTATTTCCATTCTGTTGTTTTATGAAAACTGTACCCATTCCAACGATTTTACGGGGTTTATCATCACCCAATGGAACCTGTCCAAAATCTCCTTGAACATAATCATGAAAATGTTTTTTATCAGGTGTGGCATGGAATGAGGCCCCTGAATCTACCACCCAGGCATCAATAATATTTTCTAATGAAAGAATCAAAGCATCTTGCAACACATCACCTATTACATTCGCTTCATGATTACTTTCTTGCTGCGTGTCTCCTTCTTTTCCCTTCCGAGACTTGCAGTCTTTCTTTAGAAGTCCTTTCTTCCCACATTTCCAGCACACTATCCCTAATCTGGACTTGGATCTACCTTTTCTTGACTTACTGCGATATCCTGGGCTCTTTCCTCTTTCCATTTTTCTTCCCCTAGTCTTTGCAGTCAAATCATTGCTTGATGTCTCACCGGATGTTGTTGGGAAAAGTATCCAATACGGAATGACCCTATCCCACTCTAAGGGTGATATTACCTCAGCAACAACTGAATGCAAAGCTATTCAAGATTACTTCTTTATGAGATGAGAGAGAGAAGAGAGGGATGATCTACTAACCGTTATCTTGCGCTTAATAGTCGATCCTGTCTTCACTCCTTGCCACTTGCTCCTAGCTCCTTGCTCTTTCACCGACCCAGCTACACAAAGATCCTGTAAACGCACAAGAAAAGGAAACTACAAGAAGCATACATCCATAATCGATTCAGGGATTAGCATAAATCAAATATACAAGCATCTATTCACCATAAAGACACATGCATATAGAAGAACCTCAAATACTTTATTAATGGAAGAAGTAAAGTTCTGAGAGGGTTACAACCATAATAGGCCCAATCCAGCAACACCTCCCAGCAGAAAGAAATCTCCTCTTCACCTCCTTCAAGCAATCACCCAATAGTTCTATACACAAACCAACAACACTTCCTTACTTGCACAAAATTCCAGCCTCCCTAGACCTCATGAGAGAGCTCTATATATAGGAGATTTGGAGAAAGGATGAGTCATCTTGAGACTGGCATGAAGCTGACTAGTGTCCTCTCCCACTTTAGTTAATCTTCAGTTCTTGAGTCCACTTGGAGATTCTTGCTTCCACTTGGAGATCAAGACCCTCTTACTCATCACAAGGCGAATTCCTTGACCCAAGTGTCAGTTTGGAAGCTTCCTGGGCAGTTGACACCTTGCAGAATGACTGTGCCACTTGGCCAATCTCGCCCAGCGCAGGTAGCCTTCATTAGTTTTGACATTCAGCGCAGGTACAGAGTGGAGCAGTTGACATTCAGCGCATATGCTCAATGGAGCAGCTGACATGATCCAGAAACTGCTTGTTTTTGAGTGTTTTCAGGTGGAGAACTGATTTTCAGTGCTGTGGTTTGCTGACCTTGTTCCTCTAGGGGTAAGAACAACATGTTTTAGGGACTTTGGATCCCTCAGATTATTGACATTTCATGCTTCATGCTGTTAGGCACAAAAATGTCTATAACAGTTGCCCCCTAAAGTATGAGGTCGTTTATCGGGTGAAATGCTTTATCAGGAGGATCCGAAGTTCATTCAATCGCTGAGAGGTGACCTGTAATAAGATACAATACAATACATTATTTTTCATTCTGCTTTCATGATCTAGCTGAGGCGGGCATTCCCATGCTCAGCTTTATAAATTCATTTTGGTACATAGAACAGACGATCGTCTGATGGTAGACTGATAATTCTCTGCTGAAATTATCATCCTTTGAGTAGGATGATCATCTGCTGCAATGATGTACATATCAAATGTCTTTATATCCCGAATATATATCGCAGCCCGGATGGATGAAACTAGATCCGGGGTCTTCAAAACTCGTTCGATCTTCACTCTAAGTACAAGTCGATCCATGTGAGAATTGCGCTGAAGTCGAACATGGAAAGACATCACTTGATTACCGGTCAATAATGTAAACCGTTAACAAGCGCGAGAGGGATCACCAATAATGACAATGACCCTCAAGGTACTGCAGTACAATTTACGTGGTGTGAATAAAGGACTTGGCGTCGAACACCACGCAAAATCTTCTGGTCGAAGGTCATTGATGTATACCTGTCGCCGGAAGTGAGAAACTTGCCATTGAGGCATGCAAGCTTCAAAGTACTGGGGGTTTTGTTCCTAGATCAACTTCTTGGATAATGAGCTGAAGTCGACAAGAAGCAATCCATCAAAGGAGGGCCTTAATGAATCCCACATCAGTGACACGGAACGGAGTTAATGATTTTAGTGGAGGTGAAAACAATCTGTGAAATATGATTCAGGGTGGCGATCATGGGCGGATGAAGGATAATGTATGGCAGTGGATGGGACACGGTTGACTCTTTTTGAACACATCTCTTGAACATATAACGACACTGATGTGATGGATCAGTAGCATTACCCCAAATGTGGATGGTTTGGTGAAGACCATGGTGATGAGACCGGTGAATGAAACAACCCAACCCGATGTGATACGGAGGACAAAGTGTCATGTTCAAGAGTGACTTGCTACCATTAAAGCTTTGAGGTTCTCCCAATTTTTCCCCAGTCATTTCTGACCAGTACCTCTTTATTTTTGTCAAGCTTGAGGAGGATAACATATGCTTGTTCTATAACCTGCCCTTCGGGCAAGCCCATCACTATGTTTTAACGAGCCTAGCGATAGGGAAACTCGTTCTTGTCTAAAGACAAGTTTGTCGCTATTTAATCATTTTTAACGAGTCTAACGACAAGGAAAACTCGGTCCTTTTCATTTTTAGAGAGTCTGAAAAGGTACATAAAGTTAACTCCAAAATTCCTTTTTCGTCATCTAATCCCTTAAGTCCAAAAAAGTATAAAACAATACAGAAAGGATGAGTTTTCGATAATTTTAACGAGCCGAATAAAACAAGCGCTCGACCTTTTTGTGCAATAATCCCTCAGGTCCAAAAAGATTAAAATCTAGAGGAGGGATAGCTCTTCCGGTCACTTTAACAAGCTGGAAGGCCAAAACTCGGCAAACTTTTTATATTTTACGAGTCAGGAGAAAAGAGCTCAAAGAAGACTCGTCTTTTGAGGAACGAGTGATAAACAGGGATAGCAGCAGATTCCAGGTACAGGTTGGAATTTTCCAATCATGGCAGTGTCACAAGGATGGCTAAGTGAAATCACTCTTCGCAGCTGTTCCTCAAAATGGGTAAACAATCATATGGAGGTGAACGATTGGCCAAATGAAATGGAGGTGGCGGGTGCAAACACGACCAAGGCTTTTATGGCTAATTTACGATCACAATGGTTATTTACCGGTACTGGGTTCATTTTTTAATGAGATTGAATGCGCCAAAACACTGCTCAAAAGCTTATGTTTATTTTTTAACGAGCATGAACTATGACGCTAAAACTGCTCGGATCTCGCTTTTCTATTTTTTAACGAGCATAAATTCCGTGGTAAAACTGCTCGATATACCAGTCATAAGATAAGAAATGTCTCTTGTGAGATAGCTATTTTTTATGGAGCTTTATCTCACGAAGCTATGCTCCTAATTTGGCAAATTTTGACCTTTGCCCCACATCCTTTCTTTATGTAAGTTAGGAAACGATCAATCCAAAAACCGGATAAATGGCCGCTCTTTGTTTACACTCCAAAAGGTTTGCATGCCCCCAGGTATAAGGTACAATCTCAAGGCTGCCCCTACTTATCCTTCAAAACATTTGTTTTGATGGGTGAGGCTGGCCTCTTTCAGGTTATCCAAAAAATGGTTTTATTTGCTGCCGCAAATGAAACTTTTTTTCTTCGGCGATGTCTATCATTAGGTTACTCAAAGATGGTTACAATTTGTTGCAGCAAAGGAATCTCTTTCTTTGGAGGCTGCCCCTACTTATCCTTCAAAACATTAGTTTTAATGGGTGAGGCTTGCCTTTTACCCAAAGATGGTTACAATTTGCTGCCGCAAAGGAATCTCTTTGGTATTGCCTACCTATTTAGACAAAGGTGAATGACCCTGTTCTGTCAAGCACATAACTTTGACAAAAGAATCCTGTTCTAGAACAACCCCTCTTCCATCCACGGACGGGGTACGGACTAGTCATATTCTCCCGTGGAAATTCTATCTTATACCCAAGGTTTTCTCTGCCCGAAGCAGACCAGGATGCATGCCCCCTGGGTTCCAGTCCCATCTTTTCGAATCACTCGCACTCATCGGGAAGGAGGACTGGTGGTGGAGACATTTCTTGGGTGAATAGACCATTGAGGGTTGGTATTTGACTATTTGCGATGCGTGATCCCGGAAATGAAAGTTGGTCTACGAGCTTGACCATTCTTCCTTCGTGTGGAAAACACATCACTCTAAAGAGTGAGGAGACTATAGCTCCCATGCAATATATATAGTCTCGTCCAAGGAGTAGGTTATAATCCAAGGGTCCTTGAACGACCATCACGTTCATTTGAATGGTCTTCCCTTTCAATGTAACAGGCACATTGGGGAGGATCCCTAACGGTCGACTGGTTCCTTTATCAAAACCCGAGAGATTCCTCATCTCAGGCAAAAGCGCTGGGGAACCCAGTGCTTTCCAAGCAATAGAGGAAAGGATACTCACAGATGCCCCTTCATCAATGATATTTCCAGCCATTACCATTCTGTAAATTTGGACGATGATTCTGAATGGTATATTGGCTGGTAACCGGGGTTTGCCTAGTTGGTTCCAATCAAAGGACACAACCAGGTTGCTTGGTGGTGGGACCGAATACACGGCCGGATATGATCCTGACGATGTTCCTTCCTGCGATAAAGGAATGGGCACATTGCCCTGATGCTCATCAGAATCTGTGTTGATGAAAAGAATCTGGATGGTGTCATCCTTTTTCTCTTCAGTGAGGGTGTCACTTGAAGATGAATCTTCAGTGATGGTGTCATTTGAGGATGAAACCTCTGAAGGAAGAACCAGGTCAACTACCGTATCGACCTTTAGACTTTTGTCTAGTCTGGATTCAGTAGGTTCATTTTCAATGACTGAGGCTTCAGCTGACCACTTGAGCGGGCCAGCTGTATTTTCAACCAACGAAGGACTTGGCACGAGTTTTTTGTATCCAGGAGGAAGTATTACCGGTGAAACCGGGCGATCTTCCAAAACTCTCTTCGCTTCGTCTAAGAAGGGACAACGGTGGATGGCGTGACCGCCTTCACACAGTCTGCAGGGGGATCTTGCTCCTCCTCTTCGTCTTGAACCTTCACTTTCGCTGGTTGACGGTAAGCAATCAACATGGCTATCAGAGGTTGATGCTCCCAAATTGTGCAAACGAGGTGACCAGTCCCTTAGTATCTGGGGAATACAGGGACAATCTCTATGGAAGTGGTCTCCTCTACATATGACGCATGGCGATTTAGGCCCGGTCTGTGCTGTGTGTGGGTTTTTGTCAGATGTCTTTTGCTTGCCCCCAGTCGCCTTAGGCTCCTTCTTCTTCTTTTCTTTCTTCTTCTTTTCCTTCTTCTCCATGGGAGCTTGGCTTTTGCCAGCCCCACCTTGCGAAGATGGAGGATTAGAGGAAGAGTTATAAGAAGTGGAAGGCTGGTGGGCAGCTCTAGACTGATCTAACAGTTGACTCAACTGTTCAGGAACCATGGTGGTCTGAACTACATTAGTTGAGAATAGCCAAATAGGCAGGCCAATTGTCAGTCTTGGAAGCGACAATGTGGCCATGTGGGGCGCACCAACTTCTCCCCAAGAGGAGAATGGACTAGGATTTCCATCATGTGGAGTTCCTTGGTTGGGGCGTTCCATGTTCTCAACTTAAGATCAACGCGGGAATAGGAGGTGATTATGTTCCGTTTAAAATAAATTTTATAACGACGCTTAGACACAACTTGCTTTTTCACTTTTTAAGAGTCGAGAAAAAGCTAAAGATGACTCTAGTCTCCTTCGATGTTTTAACGAGCCCGAAGTGACAAATGCTTGGATGGACTTTTTCAGTTATAGATTTTGAAAAAGGCCAAAAGAAACTGCTCTGGAGTTCTAGGCAGAGGGTGTGCCAAACTTTTCGCAAAACCACAGAATACGTTTTACGGTACGGGTGGTCGATCTTCGTGAATGCTGTGTTCACTGCATTGCGATCAGTAGGGCGGCCGACACGATTTCCTATTGGATAAAGGCTTTGTTCCTATAGGGGTCTCCCAATATATACGCGACGGTACGTGGGAGCACAAGTCCGTATTGATACTTATCGCTTCACCGTGGAGGAATCACCCAACCACTCAATGCTAAGATATCACGTTTAACGACGCCGGAACACGTCTCTAGCTTAGACCTCTATGTGTTTGCGTTATGTTTCAATGCGTTGTTATGTAAATTCAATTTATTTTAAGGTTGATCTTGTTTAGCAGTTTGCCTTTATGGATCACCACGAGATGTATAGTAACACTCCTAAATGCAGTCTAAGATGATACGCAAGCTTTTCAATCTTTCAACTTTGAAAACCTTAACTACTGAGGGAAAGGAAAGATAACACCTTTTCACACAGATCATAGAGCACACACTAATGCACTTTTTCCTAAATCAACATGCAAACTGTCCTAATGCACATGCACAATGCAAGTATTTCTTTTCTCTTTCTTAATGTTGGTGAAATGCAAAAAGAAAGCTGTTGTATAAATTTGAATTCAATTTTAAGTGAAAGCAAACAAGCTTGTCCAAAATCAAAAGACAGCTTAAGATTTACTTGTTTCGACACTAGAAATGTATAAATTCAAACCAAATGACGAAAGCAAAAGCTCAATCAGCTATGAACAGTAAAAAAACTAACTCTTAAGATCAAAACGACACTTTATCACAGGTCTAGATCTAAGAGGCCATAGCAAGACTAGTTCACTTTCGTTATGGGAAACTGTAAATGTACAAGAAATACATAGAGAACAAACACAATTTCTTTATACAACCGAGGCGGAATAGTGACAAGGAAAGTTGGTTTCAGATAGGCCTACTGACTAGTAACAAACAACAAAAAAACAAGAGTGAAAACAAGGCAAGACACAGCAGGAAACCCCAGCAGCACAAGGCAGGACTGGTCCAGCGCAGGTGGAACACTGCCTGTTTGACCTTTAGTGCAGGTAGCCCCTTCGGGAACTGTGCTGAAATGCAAACAGCCTTTGTACAGCCTGCACTAAAGAACGAAACTTTCGTTTCTGGTGGTTTCCGGGTCACAGATTGCTAAAAAATTCACAGTTTTTGCTCAAATCAGAAGCTATCAGTCAAGGACACACTAAGGAATGACAAGGAGGATGAAAAGCTATCACTAAGAGCTTATTAGAGTCCTTGTGGATCAGCTCTTCAAATTATAAACTTGCCCAGAAATTGAGCTAGAGTAGCAGCCCTCTACTTTTTATTCGAAAGATTCAAACACAGTTCGATTCGGTACTCCCTTTGTTTATAAAATGAATAGCAAAAACCACAAGTAACCAACAAGATACGATCCCCAACGGAGTCACCAATTTGTTGTTGGGAAAAGTATCCAATACGGAATGACCCTATCCCACTCTAAGGGTGATAGTATCTCAGCAACAACTGAATGCAAAGCTATTCAAGATTACTTCTTTATGAGATGAGAGAGAGAAGAGAGAGATGATCTACTAACCGTTATCTTGCGCTTAATAGTCGATCCAGTCTTCACTCCTTGCCGCTTGCTCCTAGCTCCTTGCTCTTTCACCGGCCTAGCTACACAAAGATCCTGTAAATGCACAAGAAAAGGAAACTACAAGAAGCATACATCCATAATCGATTCAAGGATTAGCATAAATCAAATATACAAGCATCTATTCACCATAAAGACACATGCATATAGAAGAACCTCAAATACTTTATTAATGGAAGAAGTAAAGTTCTGAGAGGGTTACAACCATAATAGGCCCAATCCAGCAACAACTCCCAGCAGAAAGAAATCTCCTCTTCACCTCCTTCAAGCAATCACCCAATAGTTCTATACACAAACCAACAGCACTTCCTTACTTGCACAAAATTCCAGCCTCCCTAGACCTCATGAGAGAGCTCTATATATAGGAGATTTGGAGAAAGGATGAGTCATCTTGAGACTGGCATGAAGCTGACTAGTGTCCTCTCCCACTTTAGTTAATCTTCAGTTCTTGAGTCCACTTGGAGATTCTTGCTTCCACTTGGAGATCAAGACCCTCTTACTCATCACAAGGCGAATTCCTTGACCCAAGTGTCAGTTTGGAAGCTTCCTGGGCAGTTGACACCTTGCAGAATGACTGTGCCACTTGGCCAATCTCGCCCAGCGCAGGTAACCTTCATTAGTTTTGACATTCAGCGCAGGTACAGAGTGGAGCAGTTGACATTCAGCGCAGATGCTCAGTGGAGCAGCTGACATGATCCAGAAACTGCTTGTTTTTTAGTGTTTTCAGGTGGAGAACTGATTTTTAGTGCTGTGGTTTGCTGACCTTGTTCCTCTAGGGGTAAGAACAACATGTTTTAGGGACTTTGGATCCCTCAGATTATTGACATTTCATGCTTCATGCTGTTAGGCACAAAAATGTCTATAACACCGAAGCTTTTCTGTCACATTTCCTCACTAAGGATTGCACCGACAACATCATCAAACTTTAAAGTACTAGATCCAGAGACAGAGTTACTAATGGCCATAACTAAGCCATTCCAACTTTCTGGCAATGAGCACAGAAATAACAGAGCCCTAACTTCATCATCAAAATTTACCCCTACAAAACTTAACTGCCTTGTAACTGTATTAAAATCATTTAAATGGTCTGCAACAGATCCACCTTCTGACATCTTCATATTAAATAAACGCTTCATAAGAAATACCTTATTTGAGGCCGAGGGTTTTTCATATAGTTTGGCCAATGCCGACATTAAACCCTCTGTTGTCGTTTCTTTTGAAATATTAAACACTACTGATGCCGCTAGGCACAGCCATATTGTTCCAAGTGCCTTTCTGTTGAGAATATCCCATTCTGTGTCTATCATACTCGTCGACTTCTTTGTCTTTCCGCTCAATGGTAGGTACAAATCTCTCTCATACAGATAATCTTCCATTTGCATCTTCCACAGCTAGTAGTTTTGGCCGTTGAATTTTTCGACCCTAAACCTACCATATTCCACCATTTCTCCCACTCGAACCAGGAACCCTTCTCTCCTGCGAGTTTATCAGCCAAAAATACCTTCGGCTCTGATACTAGCTGCTAGAAAATTATATATTACAGAGTAATGGAACACATAAAATATTACAGAAATATAAACACAGAAAACACATAAAACAAGAGAGACACAGATATACGTGGTTCACCCAGTTTGGGCTACGTCCACAGAGAAAAAACCAGTCCTTCTTTTATTATATTATCCAGCAAACTGAAGAGATACAACCTACAACAGATCCACTGTAACTCCCTCTTCGCTCTCAATCTCCTCTCTCTTCCTCACTCAAAATACAGATATATCTAGACGCAATACAATTCCATATATAGTGAGGGGTTGCCTTCTAGGGCAAAAAACCCTAAATTAAACATAACTTCTACCATCAGATCATCCACCTAATGAATGGCCCAGATTGACTAGAAATTACTATACTTTTACAAGGCAATTTTACATCTATTTTTAGCTTCAGGGGCACTGCCCCCGAACCCCCGCCGGGGGACCGCTGGCGCCTGGACCCCCCAGTTGGGGGGGATTAGCCGCCCCCCTGACCCCCATGGTGGGAGGGACAATTTCCCCCTGTGTGGAGGGGTGTATAGTCTTCCCGGGGTATACATCCGGCTGAAACCTTTGAATACAGAAGATAATCAGGCTCCACACCCAACAAGAGATTTCCATTTGACTCAAAATTGTGGCCTCTTGTAGATTAACTTTCTAATTGATCCAGATTTATGAAGGAATGAAATGAAATACATATATAAATAGAAACATAGAGATACAACAAAAAAAAAACTTCAATTCATTAATAACAAAGCACTGAAAATTGTTTACATGCAGAATGGAAATAAACTAGATCAGACGATGGTAGCTTATATCTAAGAAGAGATGTGGTGACTACATGCCTTCTAAAATGTGTTACAATGTGGCTTAAAGGCCTATTTATTATTAAGAAACAATGGAAAACCCTGAACATCTAAAAACCTAACCCTAGGAGATGAAGCGCCAAAACTCTATGGGCCCCGTTGGGGTAAATTGGTAGATCAACTTCTCGAGGTCGTAACTTTGGCGTACGATCTTCGTTTGATGTGTACGGTACCTCGTTGGAAATATCTATCCGAGGAATATAACTTAAAAAAAACATAAATCTATTATAAATTGTGTCTTTTCCCATTTTCCAAAAAAAACGTCGTTTAGGGCCTCAAAATGGCTCTAGAAGTTTAGGACCCGAAAGACTACCAAAAATAGTAAATTGTGCTACAATTAAGGAAACTGAAACAAACAATGGTGGAGGTCCAAGTGGAATAGGTGGGCGGCCACCAATATCCACTTGGATCACTAATCCTATTGAAAACTAGGGTTCTGAAAGAATTCTCTATTGAAAATGCAATAAGAAAATCCTAAGTTAATTTTGTCCTTGAATTAAATT
Source organism: Pinus tabuliformis (assembly GCA_031772625.1). Classification (NCBI taxonomy): domain Eukaryota; kingdom Viridiplantae; phylum Streptophyta; class Pinopsida; order Pinales; family Pinaceae; genus Pinus; species Pinus tabuliformis. Next base: position 274,504,157 of record CM062817.1, read on the forward strand.
AGGAATAAAATTGTAATTCCACATCTCATGACAACTTGTATTAGTTAACTAAGTTAATTTGACTTAGTTAGCTCAGTTAATTCTAGTTGAGGGTCTAACTTGAGTCATGTAGACTGTCTCCTAGATTATAGGAACCTTGGTTGAGCCTATTTTGAGTTGTAATCAATTAATTCAGTTTAACTGAGTCAAAGTCAGTTAAACTAGTTCCAACTGTTGGAGGAACTAGTGGGAGGTCTATTAGCATGGTGATGCCTATAGTGGAGTGTGGTGCTACATGTATTGAACAACCAGTAAACTAGTGATTCACTCATAAATAACTCATGCATGTCATATCTTAGCAAGATCCAATTGAGATTGGATTTCATAGATAGTGTACTATAACTTGTATAATAGTCTGAATTGTACAGGCGGTGCATGCAGCCAGAGGAAGGCCTATGCGGATTGCACAATTCATATTGAGGAATTTCCCTAATTAATAGGGGGCTAATTCCCAAGGGAAGAACGTAAGGAAATAGGGACATGGGCAAGAAAAAAATTGGTTAAGTATTGGACTGGGCTTGTCTAAGAAGTTGTGAGACAGATAGAGACAGTGCAGAGGTTGCTTGGGCTTCAGCAAAGCATTGTAATCTTCTCATATTTTCTGACTAATGCAATATATAGATAGTAGGGTTTTCTAGTTATGGATTTTCCCAGGAAATCATTGTGTAATGTGTTGATTGAATTCTTTCTCTTGTATGCTTCATGATTTCGTAATCGTTTAATTGTTTCCACTGATGAGTAGAGTAGATTCAAGTCTATTGTTTTAGAATATTACAATTAGCAGTTTGAATCTATAAGGAATTTCTACATGGTATCGGAGCTGAAAACACTATAGAATAGGAGAATACGAGTTTTTATTTTGTAGGTGAAATCGAATTTGCAGTATCATACTTCAGAGCCAGCAGGATGTCATTCTACGGATCGAGACTTGAATATGCCCTTGAGGGTAGTTCGAACTATATTTCTTGGAAGGAAAGGATGGAGGCATTGTTGGAGGAAAATGGTCTAAAGGAATTCATAGATAAATATATTCCTAAGATAACTAATTCTCAAGATCTGGCAAAGTGGAGAAAATGTGTTGCAAAGGCAAGAAGGATTATCCTAGAAGGAGTTCTAGATCATATTGTCTCGAACCTCCATGGTAAGGAGACTCCATATGAAATGTTTAAGGCCTTGACAAGCTTGTTTCAAAACCGTAGTGACCACAGGAAGTTGGCACTTAAGAACAAGCTCAGAAAAATCAAGATGGAGAAGGGTGAGACAATACCAAAGTACTTGACCAACTTCACCCAATGTCGGGATGAGCTCGTAAGTGTCAGTGTTACAGTTGTTGAAGATGATCTGGTTAGCCTAGCACTTCTAGGCCTTCCCAAGAGCTAACACAATTACCAAGACTCATTAAATGGGAGGGAAAAGCTACCAGAGTGGGAGCATTTTTGGTCTGACTCAGTGCAAGAAGAGATTCTCTACGAAACACCTGAGATGGATCCTCATCCAAGCATGATGATGAGGAGAATTGTGCGTTAGCTAGAAAGGTGGAGAAGGAAAAATGGAAATCATCCCATTCAAAATCATATTCTAGTTATGGCAATAATATGACAGACTTTTTGAAGATTAAATGTTCTCATTGTCGTGAGCTGGGACACTATTCCACAAAGTGTCCACATAAGAAGGCCAACAAGAAGCCCCTCAGGATAAGTGATAGGTGAAGTTCTTGCTTCACAATTCGAGTTAGATTTCACTCTCATTGTTTGCATGGTGTGTGGTATCTGGATAGTTGAGCCTCATTCCATATGACCAAAAACAAAGAAGTCTTTAGTGACTTGGAGGAGAAGGACCTCCAGATGCACATCCAACTGGGAGATGATGGGATGTATAGCATGACCGACATCGATACTATTACCTTTCAGAGGGAGTCTGGTTCTCCTCTCACATTAAAAAATGGGATGTATGTTCTAAGTTTGAAGAATAATTTGGTTTTAGTTGCCATGTTGGAGGACCATGGCTATGAGGAGATATTTTGCAAAGGAAAGGTTTTCCTTCGTGACATAGCCTCAGGATGAGTGAAGTAGATCAGGGTTCGGGTGAAGAACCTCTACAAATTGGATGTAGAAGACTGTGCTTCTTTGATCACAAAATAAGAGAAGGTGCATGATCCGGATTTAAACAGGAATGTAACAAATTACATATATAACCATAAATACAAATATTCAACAAGAATAACACTTCATTTCATTAATATCAAATACTAAAATATTCTTACAAAAAAAATGGAAATAAGACTAGCTCGGGTGATGGTAGCTTATCTCTGAGAAGAGATGCAGCTGCTACATGCCTCTGAGTTGTGTTACAATGAGGCTCAAAGGCCTATTTATTATTTAGAAATAATGGAAAACCATAAACACCCAAAAACCTAACCCCAGGAGATGAAGTGTCAAATTATGGGCCTCGTTTGGGTAAATTGGTACATCAACTTCACAGGGTTGTTGGAAATAATACTGAGAGGGGGGGTGAATCAGTATTATCAGATCAATCAAACTTTTTCAATGCTCAGAAACATATACGCTACTTCAGTTAAGTGAACCAGCGTGTACACGCTACTGTGACTAAATAAAACAGCGTATAAGAAGAAAACTCATAATTTAGTTAGCTTATTCTTCAGTTAAGTTCATCAGGACATTATTCACCACATTAACAGTAAACAGGTGCAGTATAACAGAACAGATCAAAAGCCACACACATGAACACCAAGATATAAGGTGGAAACCCAATGTGGGTGAAAACCACCTGCTGCAAGTTGTCTCTATCTTTCTTTAATATGAAACTTCAGTTTACAATCTTTTGTACTGGTGCAGCCTTATACCAGTACGCAGGCTACAACCTGCAGAAGGCTACAACCTTCTCTCGTTCTCCAAACTTCCTTGGAAGGGAGCTCCAACCCCCTTTGCTCTTGTACTAGCCAAGATACTAGTACGTAGGTGCTGACCTACAATCTTCTTTCCTTCAGGTACCACCTTTCATACATTTTCAGACTGGATATTCCTGAAGCACAACATTACAATCTGAAGGCCACAATTCATTCACCTTTCACAACAGATCATTGAAGCATAAAACAACCAAACTTTGAATCACTGAACCACTGAACCCTGTCAACCACCAGTTACCAGAACACAGAGCAGACTACAGAACTCTGCAATAACAGTCAGACCCAACTGTAAACCCAAAATCAAGCTTCAAAAGATATACGCTACTTCAATGAGCAAAACCCGCGTATACACGCGCTTTTACCGAAGCCAACCTGCGTACAGATCTAAAAATAAACTCTCTCAATTTGCAGCTGTACCAGACATCAGTTAGACCCAGAACATAACATTGCGACAGTATGCAGATTTAGAAATACGCATAATCAACCATATCATGATAGTGCATTTCAAACCATTAGATCCCGATCTATCCTTAGATCTAGTCTTCCATCAACCGATGTGATCTCTCCTTGGCTTAGATCAAGCAACCCAGAACCTGCATATCAGATCTCTTTCTTTTTCAGATATTCAAGCCTTTTCGAAAGATGATTTTTGCCTAATGATCTTCTTCTCCTTATATAGCCTTAGGCCTTGCTCAATACCAAGAGCCAAAACCATAGAAATCCAAAACCATCAACTTCAAAACTAGAGATCTACACGACTGTCGAGGTACTCTGGTCCAAAGACATGGGCACAAGTACCGAGGACTAACTACCATGGACCAAAAGGAAACTTCCCGACATATACGCACTTTTCTGTTCATGCATCTGCGTGTATACGCGCCTTATTATGTAGCTCTCCTGCGTATACGCGACTTAGTATGCATATCACCAGCGTGTATACGCAACTTGGACTTAATTAACCTGCGTATATGAGATTTCGCTTCATTCTGTAGACTGAACGGAGATCTGTCATCAAAGAGAGTTGCCATCAAGGACAACACCTGTATCATAGCGCCATTCCTGAGCCAAAAATGCCAACAATCTCCCCCTTTGGACTTGATGGCAACCTTCAGATCCTTAGAATCATTCTCCCCCTTTGTCATCAAGGGCAAAGGGCTGTGCTCCCCCTGAGAACATGCTGATACCTCTGCTTGGCTGTGCTGAAACATGCTCCCCCTGACTGTAGGCAAGATCTGTAAAAGATGTTCTTCAACAGGAACCAAGACTTATACACCATAAGGGACCTTCCTACCACCAAAAGACTCAATACATACATCCATACTCCCTACCAAGAGGGGACACATCAGAGACAATCAATTATATTACATTATTCATCCCAGGCATAGTGGGGAAACCAACATAGGCCGTTACATGACCTTGACACCATAAAAGAGATATCACAAGAGAGATACATGACATAGAGACAATAGATCTAGACCAAGACTTATGAAAGTCACCAGCAGCATCTGATAAACATCTTTTTAGATCAGCAACCAAGAGATCTTTCTGAGCTCCTTCTCCTGAAATCAACAACCAAAACATCTGAATGCCAACAATGCTTTATGAGACTTTTAAGCTGCTCCCCCTGAACCTGTGCCTGCTGCACCCCCTGAAAACTGTGCCTGAAGAATTCTGACATACCCATTGCTGTTCAGAACTCCAGAGTTTGCCCTTGCTGTTCAGAACTTCATATACGCGATTTCTCCTGTATGAAACTGCGTATGTACGCGGATATACTTTCGGCAACAAGCGTCCAACATACACGCGACTTACTCCGCATAAATCGGCGTATATACGCGGATATCCCTTCCGTAACCTGCGTATACCAACTTTTCTGTAGAATAAACAAACTTCAACAGCAGGATGAAGCATCAACTACTCCCAGCTTTTGTCTGAGATATTCAAAAGTTTCCCTGGGCAGTGGTTTTGTGAGAATATCAGCAACTTGTTCCTTAGAAGGAACATACTCCAACTTAACCTTCTGCTCAAGCACTTGTTCCCGAAGAAAATGGTACTTGATTGGTATGTGCTTGGTCTTTGAGTGCATGACTGGATTCTTTGAAATGCTGATTGCACTTGTATTATCACATAAGATAGAGACGGGTGGAGTGCAAGTGATTTGAAAGTCCTGCAAGGTCTGCATCATCCAAAGAAGTTGTGTGCAACAAGATGCTGCAGCCACATATTCTGCTTCAGCTGTAGATAAGGCAATCGAACTCTGTTTCTTGCTGAACCAAGATACTAGTCTGGAACCCATGAAGAAAGCACCACCACTTGTGCTTTTCCTATCATCCACACTTCCAGCCCAATCTGCATCTGTGTAAGCATGAAGAGTGAGATCTGTATTTCTAGGATACCATAAGCCATAGTTTTGGGTCCCTTGAAGATATTTGAAGATTCTTTTGACTGCCTGAAGATGAGTTTCCTTTGGGTTGGCTTGAAATCTTCCAACCATTCCTACTGCATGTGTAATATCTGGTCGAGTACCTGTCAAATAAAGCAAACTCCCAATCATGGATCTATAAGTGGGTTGGTGAACTGCTGCTGATTCATCATTTGCACTGAGGCTGCATCCTGTAACCATGGGTGTACATACTGGCTTTGACTCTTCCATGCCATACTTCTTCAAGATCTGCTTGAGGTATTTGGTTTGAGACAAGAAGATACCTCCTTCATTTTGTTGGATTTGCAATCCAAGAAAATATGTCAATTCTCCAAGAAGTGACATTTCGAATTCTTTCTGCATAACCAAGGCAAAGTTTTGACTCATAGTCTCTTCATTGCTGCCAAAAATAATATCATCTACATAAACAACAAGAATTAGCAATTTGTTATTTTCAACTTTTATATAGAGATTGCTATCTGCTGATCCTTTTGAAAAGCCTTGTTGGTGAAGATATTTGTCCAACCGATAGTACCAAGCCCTTGGAGCTTGTTTGAGTCCATAGAGTGCCTTTTTCAATCTGCATACAAGGTTTGGATCATTCCCAAGAATGAAGCCATCTGGCTGCTCAATATATACTTCTTCTTCTAAGTCTCCATTCAGGAAGGCTGATTTCACGTCCATTTGAAATACCTTGAAGTTTTGAAAGCTTGAGAGAGCAAGGAACATTCGGATGGCCTCAAGTCTTGCCACAGGAGCAAAGGTCTCTTCAAAATCTATTCCTTCTTGCTGTGCATACCCTTTACAAACAAGTCTGGCCTTGTTTCTAATTACTTCTCCATTTTCATTTAATTTATTCTTGAAGACCCATTTTGTTCCTATTACATTCTTATCTTTTGGTCTAGGAACTAGTTCCCAAGTGTTGTTCTTTTCGATTTGCTCAAGTTCTTCATCCATTGCTTTGACCCAACATTCATCTTTGCATGCCTCTTTCACATTTTGTGGTTCAGTGGAGGAGAGTAATGCCAAGTAGCTTGAAGCTTCTGCAAGTGTCCTTCTTGTTTGTACTCCTGCTTCTTTCTGCCCCACAATCTGAGTTTCTGGATGATTCTTTTGAACATATCTGGATGGAGTCTTCTCTTCTATTCTTGTCTGCTCCTCTGGTTCTTCTTGAGATTCTTCTTCTTCTTGAGGTTCTTCTTCTTCATCATTTCGCCTTTGAGAGTAACCTTCATCTTCTTCAATGTCTTCATGATGAACTTGCCTAGGAATATATCCCTTCTCATCAACCACTATATCAATACTGTCAACAATTCTGCCAAGTCTTTTATTGTAGCACTTGTATGCTTTGCTATGTGGAGAATAACCAAGAAGAATGCCCTCATCTGCTCTTGGTTCAAGTTTGCCAAGTTGCTCATCAGTATTCTTAATATAACATTTGCTCCCAAAGATTTTGAAGTGCTTCACGGAAGGAGTTTTACCACTCCAAAGCTCATGAGGTGTTTGAGTGCTGTTTACTCGGACATTTGTTTTGTTAAGAATAATAACAGCAGCATGTGCAGCTTCACCCCAGAAGGTTGCAGGAGTACCTGATTCATCGAGCATAGCACGAGCCATTTGTTGGATAGTTCTGTTCATTCTTTCCACAACCCCATTTTGCTGAGGAGTTCTAGCTGTAGAGAATTCTCTTCTTATCCCATGTTCGTCACAGAAATCGAAAAATTCATTTGAGGTGAACTCCCCACCTCTGTCAGATCTGAGGCACTTAATTTTGTGTCCTGATTCATTTTCAACCAATGCTTTGAAGGATTTGAATTTTTCGAATGCTTCATCTTTGTGCTTCATAAGCCCTAACCAAACAAACCTTGAGAAATCATCAATGAATAATATCAGATATTCTTCTCCTCGAGGTGTCCTTTTCCTAAATGGACCACATACATCTGTATGGACTAGCTCAAGAGGCAAGCTAGCTGATCCTTCCTTCTCTGGAAAGTTAGTTCTGGTTTGCTTTCCAAACTGACAAGATTTTCATATGGTGTTGTCTGGAATTTTGATATCTGGAAGATCGCGAACTGCCTGATATTTGCATGCTTTCCTTATTTGTGAGAAGCTTAGATGTCCCAACCTTCGATGCCATAACCAGTGCTCTTCATCCTTGCTAAGATAGCATTGTTGTTGTCCTTCTTCAAATATGTACAGATTATTTGGAGTTCTTTTGCCTTTGAGAACTGTTTTACCTGTATCAAGATCACGAACAAGACATCCATTCGATCTAAAAATAACCTCGGTTTTTTGATCACACATCTGGCTGACACTTAGTAGATTATGCTTCAATCCATCAACATATAAAACATTTCCAGCCTTGACCTTTTCTTTCAAAGGAGCAATACCTTTTCCTTTTATAGTTGCAGGAGTATCATTTCCAAAAGAAACTTTCTTTCCCTTTTCTAAAGTAGAATAAGATTCAAGTTTTTCTTTATCACCTGTCATATGTTTCGAACATCCACTGTCAATGTACCATAGATTTTCCTGTCCTTCTGCATAAAATGCTATCCCACATCTTTCTGTTTGAGGTTCCTTTATTCTCCATGTTTTGGTGCTCGTGGCTTGTTCCTTTTTCTCCTGAAACCTGCTCCTGCATTCAGAGTCTTTATGACCAAAATTATTGCAAATAGAACATTCAACTTCATTTTCAAGAACCGAAAAGTTGTTATAGGTCCTTTTTGTAATCCCTGTCATACTTCTTTGTTTTTGAGCTTCCCTAGTCATGATTGTTTTATATGCAACACATTGAGCTGCTTTGTGACCAAAGTTATGGCAAGAAAAGCATTGTCCATTGAAGAAGCTTCTGCGGTTATTGAATCTACCAGCCAACTGATTGTAATTTCTATTTTCATCTATTCTTGAGCCAAACTGAGAAGATTTTACCTGTGGTTGGTTGTAGCTTTTGTTCACCCTTAAGAAGGATTGTCCCTGATAGTTTCTGTTTGTAATTCGTCCCTGCTTTACCTGATTATCTTCATTGTTCTTCTGCTCATTTCTTCTTGCTGCATCAAGATAACTTTTTGAGGTGGATGCTTGAGAGGTTTCTCCATTATAGCCCAAACCTGTCTTGTTTAGAGGAGACCGCTGCACATTGATAATCTCATCCAAAGTCTCAGATCCTTTGACAAACTTAAGATTAATAGCTTTTGTTTTCTCAATTTCTTTTCTGAGACCAACAATTTCACCTTCTAGTTTTTCAAGATGTTTTTCCTTTTCATCAATTTGAAATTGCAAAGTATCAATGATCACATTCTTTTCTTCTATGCATCTCTTGAGTCTAGTAATTTCATTATAGAGATTATCCACATCTACAGCATCCTCATAATCATCATCTTCAAATGCCATTAACAGCTTATATTTATTACCTTGTTCATCTTCATCACTGTTTGATAAGCCATCACTATCTTCATGGGTGTAGTAGCTTTTCTTATTTGCACTTTGTTTCTTGTTCCATCTAGCAGGTTCTTTTCCTTTATCCTTATAAGGACATTTTGCAGCATAATGACCTACTCTTCCACAAGCAAAGCATTTGAAAGGTAGCTTACCTCTGAACCTTCCAGAACCCCTTTGAAGATTTCTGACAAAATTTGATTCTTCTTCCTCTTCTTCTGGAACATGGCTTGCTTCATAGTAATCTTCTTTTCCTGATGCCTTAAAAGCAGCTTCCCTTCTGTCTGATGGACCTCCCTTTCTCATTTCATAAGCAGTTAGAATTCCATGTAGCTGAGACATAGTGAGAACACGGAGATTTTCTTTTTCTTCTATTGCAGATACTTTAGATTCAAACTTGGGGGATAATGATCTTAGAATCTTTTGAACTACTATAGTCTCTTTTATTTCTTCACCCAAATTTTTCATACAATTAACAATCTCATCTACCCGAAGAAAATAATTAGCCACACTTTCATCATTATACATATTGAGAGTCTCATATTGAATCCTGAGAGTTTGAAGTTTAGCTTGTTTTACCTGTTCATCTCCTTCATAGCTAGTGATCATTTTGTCCCATATCTCTTTTGCTGATTTGAAGTGCATGACCTTCATGAATTCTGTTTGGGATATACTTCCTAATAGAGTACTGACTGCTTTTGCATTTGTTTCATACTGCTTTTTCTCAGCTGGATCTGTAGGAGTAGCTGAAGGAAAAGCATAGCCTGTTTCTACAATGTTCCAAACTTCTGTACCAAGAGATTGAAGATATGCAGTAACTCTTACCTTCCAATAATTGAAATTTGTCCCATCAAAAATCGGTGGCCTGATTGATGCTTCTTTCTCGTAGTTGCTCATGATGAATGATCTACCTTCAAGCGATCAAGCTTCTCTGAAGGACCTGCTCTGATACCAATTGTTGGAAATAATACTGAGAGGGGGGGTGAATCAGTATTATCAGATCAATCAAACTTTTTCAATGCTCAGAAACATATACGCTACTTCAGTTAAGTGAACCAGCGTGTACACGCTACTGTGACTAAATAAAACATCGTATAAGAAGAAAACTCATAATTTAGTTAGCTTATTCTTCAGTTAAGTTCATCAGGACATTATTCACCACATTAACAGTAAACAGGTGCAGTATAACAGAACAGATCAAAAGCCACACACATGAACACCAAGATATAAGGTGGAAACCCAATGTGGGTGAAAACCACCTGCTGCAAGTTGTCTCTATCTTTCTTTAATATGAAACTTCAGTTTACAATCTTTTGTACTGGTGCAGCCTTATACCAGTACGCAGGCTACAACCTGCAGAAGGCTACAACCTTCTCTCGTTCTCCAAACTTCCTTGGAAGGGAGCTCCAACCCCCTTTGCTCTTGTACTAGCCAAGATACTAGTACGTAGGTGCTGACCTACAATCTTCTTTCCTTCAGGTACCACCTTTCATACATTTTCAGACTGGATATTCCTGAAGCACAACATTACAATCTGAAGGCCACAATTCATTCACCTTTCACAACAGATCATTGAAGCATAAAACAACCAAACTTTGAATCACTGAACCACTGAACCCTGTCAACCACCAGTTACCAGAACACAGAGCAGACTACAGAACTCTGCAATAACAGTCAGACCCAACTGTAAACCCAAAATCAAGCTTCAAAAGATATACGCTACTTCAATGAGCAAAACCCGCGTATACACGCGCTTTTACCGAAGCCAACCTGCGTACAGATCTAAAAATAAACTCTCTCAATTTGCAGCTGTACCAGACATCAGTTAGACCCAGAACATAACATTGCGACAGTATGCAGATTTAGAAATACGCATAATCAACCATATCATGATAGTGCATTTCAAACCATTAGATCCCGATCTATCCTTAGATCTAGTTTTCCATCAACCGATGTGATCTCTCCTTGGCTTAGATCAAGCAACCCAGAACCTGCATATCAGATCTCTTTCTTTTTCAGATATTCAAGCCTTTTCGAAAGATGATTTTTGCCTAATGATCTTCTTCTCCTTATATAGCCTTAGGCCTTGCTCAATACCAAGAGCCAAAACCATAGAAATCCAAAACCATCAACTTCAAAACTAGAGATCTACACGACTGTCGAGGTACTCTGGTCCAAAGACATGGGCACAAGTACCGAGGACTAACTACCATGGACCAAAAGGAAACTTCCCGACATATACGCACTTTTTTGTTCATGCATCTGCGTGTATACGCGCCTTATTATGTAGCTCTCCTGCGTATACGCGACTTAGTATGCATATCACCAGCGTGTATACGCAACTTGGACTTAATTAACCTGCGTATATGAGATTTCGCTTCATTCTGTAGACTGAACGGAGATCTGTCATCAAAGAGAGTTGCCATCAAGGACAACACTTGTATCATAGCGCCATTCCTGAGCCAAAAATGCCAACAAGGGTTGTAACTTTTGTATACTATCTATGTTTGATGTGTACAATACCTCATTAGAAATATCTATCTGAGGACTACAAATTTTGAATGGAAAAAATTGGTATATTAAAAATGTTGGCCTCGTTTTTCCCAAAAAAACGTCGTTTAGGTCCTCAAAATGGCTCCGGACCCGAAAAATGGCCAAAAACAATAAATTGTGCTACAAATAAGGAGACTGAAAGACTGAAAGAAACAATTGTGGGGATCCAAGTGGCATAGGTAGGTGGCCACAAATATCCACCTGGATCAGTGCAAAGTCGAGACATCGGTGAGTTGTGGCATAGAAGATTAGGTCATTTGCACCATGGAGCTTTGAAGATCATGCAACAAATTTCTACAGGACTTCCCAAGGGTACACTAGAGTAGAGAGATGCATGCAAAGGGTGTACATTGGGGAAGTATACCAAAGCTATTTTTCATGATAAAGGTACTTGAGCACAAGCGATCCTTGAAATAATTCACTCAGACATGTGTGGACATTCTCGACAACCTCCACGTCCAAGCACAAGTATTATGTAATATTTGTAGATGTTTTTTCTCATAAGTGCTAGATTTTCTTCATGCAAAAGATACACGTTCACTAAATTTTGTGAATTTAAAGCAGATATTGAGAAAGACACTAGCAATAAAGTTAAAGTTGTTAGGATCGATAACAGTAGATAATCTATATTGAATGAATTCAAGAACTTTTGTGCATCAAAAGGAATTCAACAGGATTTAACACCACCTCATAACCCACGACAAAATTGGGTGGCTGAAAGGAAGAATAAAATTATTGTGGGAGTTGCACGGACAATGTTACATGATCAGGGCCTACTGTTGCACTCGTGGGATGAAGCATGCAACACAATTGTATATGTGCAGAATAGAAGTCCTCATTGGATTCTTGGGATGGGCTCATCAAAAGAAGCATTTTTAGGTAAGAAACTAGATGTGGCACATTTCAGGATATTTGGTTCATCATTCTACTGTCATGTTACCAAGGATGCAAGGAAAAATCTAGAACCAACAACTAATTTGGGCATATTTGTGGGCTACACATATACACCTCACAATTATTGGGTGTACCTGCCATCTCACAAGATGATAGTGGTTTGTAGAGATGTGAAGTCCGATGAAGAGAAGGCCATGATGTTGTAAAATGTAACTAGGTTTGGTATTCATAATGACATGTAATTGTGACTATTGCAAATGATGTAATGAAGAAAATTATTATTGTAAGCCTTGCTTCATGGGTTTCATGAGCAAGTGATTTTATTTAGTGGCTCCCATTCAGAGCCTCAGGATTTATTATTGAGTCAAAGATTCAATTTCATGTATGAACATTTCTTCTTGAGCATATACAAAATGTATATTAGTCAACCTAGTGTCTAGAAAAGCCCTCCAAAAAGACAAGCACAATCCTCTCTTGAAGTCGGCCTTCAAACTGTATGGAACATTCATGTTAGCTCACCTCAAATAGACACACCTATTCGGTTCGACACATTGGCTCATTTAGGGAGGAAAATTTACTATAATTACCCAACTAGGATTTTCATCGAATGATAGGTTCAGGAATTCAGATAATCTGCAATTTCGGGTGGGTGCAGTCTCTGAGATTTTCGCATTATAGTGAGAATTTCAATGTTTCGAATGGGCAACAAAGTACATAACTCAGATCCTTTTGTAGTTTCGGAGGGCAGCCACAGAAGAATATTTAGGATACCACAACGAGGAATTTCAGAGGTCACAATGAAGCAATCCAAAAGCATGTCCATAGAACAAAACATTGATCATCTACATTTCAATGGAAGGCTTAGGAATCATAGTCCTATGGAGATGCTACAGTTCGGTAGCATCAAGGAAATTCAAAACCTTATGCAATCATAGTGACAAAAAGTATAGACATACTACAGTTTGATGATAAAAGGAAACTATAGTTCGATGAGGAGAATATCTCGGTCTTTCCACTAGAAGAATATCCAGTGCTAAACACAGTCTTGATAATGATGCAATTATGCTTACAATACAGTGATATTGTAGTGATGAATTTCAGATTGATCTAGTAATGAAGCCTCAACATTGGAAGGATAATCTAGAAGACAGAAGCATAAGATGACCCATGTCTTTGTCTTGGAGTGGCTATTAGGTCAAGGGTTGTGGTCTTGGCATTCGTCAATTAGAATCTCTATAGGAAAAATTTGTGTGGGTTTTCCTCTCAAAGAGTGAGAGTTTTTGGCCCTGACAAAAAGCCAACATCTTTTGTTTTTGTAACTATTTGATGAAGTAAGAAAACACACTCTAATAATAACAAGATAAGATTGTGTTAATAAGAAAAAGTAAAAAGTACCTCACAAATATTTTATCATCGTGAGAAGAATCTTATTAACCCAGTTTCCCTAGATTCCTCAACATGGTATCATATCTAAGGTGTTGAAGTCAAAGAAAGGGCATAAAAGAGACACTCAAGGATCAAAGCAAGTTGAATGTTATCAAAGAAAAGGATCAAGATCTACATCAAATATTGAAGAATTGGTTTACAACAACATTCTACAACAGTAAGGGATTTTGTCTCTATAATCAAGGAACAATCTACAACAACAAGACAATTCAGTACTACAGTGAGACTGGTTTGGATCCTTATCTAAATTCTCGGGTAATCTCACGATAATAGTCTCGGATTACATACTACCCACAGTATCAGTGCTATGCTATTGGGATCTCGGTGCCTCAATAGATAATCACAAGATGATTAAGTAATCTCAGTCCAAAAGATGAGGTCTTGGTGCTAGGTCACAATGTTCAGAAATAAGTCTTACTATACCAGAGTAACAATTTGTATGGATAGTGCTCAATGTGGAATGAAGGTGTCCGTTGGTATAGTCATAATAATACTAAGTAATAGGCCTTGGTACTATAAGGTGATGATCATAGCAAGTTACATTGATGCTTTATGGTTCTACATGATGCTGCAACAAGGTTCCATAGTCCACTTTTGTAATAGAAATATAGTGCCATCTTAAGTATATCAACAATTTGTTAATCATAAGAATTAGATGTATAAATCGAAGTATCATGAAGGCAAGAATGCAAGCTTCCTATCATTGAAACACATATCTCATCCAAAGGAATCATCAATGCATCGTCTTCAACCACTTTCAACATGATCAAGGTGAATATTTCATCTTCACATGCCAAGTAAGTATTTTTTCATTCTTTAATCAATTTGGTAAAATGACTTCGTGATTGCAAGGAGATCTATAGGTTGTATGGGTCATCAAAGGTCCTTGCATGGAATAAGGAGGATTGTCATAGTCCTCGTAGATAAGTGAAGTCATTAAACATGTCAATGAAAAAGGTCTCCTTTGAATTGATGGGAAGGAACTCTTAACGTCCACTCACATAAATAATATTGGAGACATCAAAGAATCTAGAAGAAGAATTATGAACACTACAAGAAAAGAAAGTTCATATCACTGGAAAGGATAGGAGGATTTGAAGAAAAGAATTCCATGGTAAGAAGGAGTAAGAAATCATTAAGATAGTCTCTCTCATTGGATCCTAGACCTTTCATAGGTTATGTCTACAATAAGATGTGGTTAGAAACAAGAACTCGTGATATTATCATGAGGGTAAAAAAAATTCATGGGATAAGTAAGTTACCTTATTCAACTTGTGATTTCTATGCAAGATAGAAGAAGACAAGTTGATGGAAAAAGTGTTGAGGACTCAAACATTTGCTGGAAGGGGAAGTTTGGAAAATTCTAAGATTCAGTGCTATGAACATTATAGTAAATATTGACCTTAGCTTAAGAAGGACAATAACAAGAAGGATAGAGAATAAGTCTATTTCACCAAAAAGGTGGACGAAGCTAAAAGAAGAAAGTCAAAGGAAGAAATTCATTAGAAGCAAGAGCTTGTGATAGCACCATAGGAAAACATGAAGGACAACTGAAACAAAATAGTCAACTTTGAATAATATAGCTCTTTGTGACATCATTAAAAGATCAAAGGAAGAAGTTATCCAAGGAAAGTCTCATCATACATCAGTCAAAAGGGAAACATCTATTGAATAAGAATATGCGATATAGAATTTTCATTGAAGGATTCACCGATCAAGAAAGGAAGCAAGTGTTTCATCAGAAACTCCAACTTGTGGATTTCATGGGATGATGGTATGATGACATGATAAATGAAGTAGATCAAGGGGTTGAAGATATTTTCAATCAAGGAAGTTGTTGAAAGAAGCCTAGATGACCTAAAGGTAAAATGAGGTATGTATGCTTGTATTTAATATTATAAATTCATGCCATATGGTTGTAGGTAACATCGATCACTACTTCTATCTTGAGAAGCATGATCAAGGGAAAAAGGATATCCTCCTCTGAAAGGATGCAAGAAGGCATAAGTCACACTAGACGGAATCAACATAATATGTCCTCATATGAAGTATGAGGTGGTTGACTACAATTAAGGAACTTTGATTGAAAGATCTTAGGAATGGAATGTGTAAGAGAAAGAGATCGTGAGATACACAACCATGATAAAGGTGATCAACATCCAAAAGGACAAGAAGGTTTGACTGGGAAATCTCCCGAAAAGATATGAATACTCTGATGGAAGTCTGAAAAAGATATAGACCCTTGACAATGAATATATTTGGGAGATGTGTCAACATGTATGCAGGATGTTGATACCTACACGAAGATGTCATGATGAAGAGCCATCTCGTAAAGTATTGTTTGATTTAATTTTATGTTTTCTTGAATAATATTTGGATGGGTTCATGCAGGGCTACTGGAAAAAGAATTGTAAGTGAAAGTACAACTAACATTCATGTGGTGGATAGAAATTCCTGAAAGAAACATGATGAGGAAGAAGTAGCCATAGGATGAAGGTTCCAGATATGTATCAAGAAGGACACTTTCCATGAAGAAAGGAATGACATGATGAACCAAGAAGGAAAGTGATGAATGGCTAATGCCCTACAAGGAAGAAGCTCGACCAAATTCCATGACATCAAGGAAAGAAATTGATCAAGCAGCCGAAGGACCCACAAAGAAGAAATTGTTGATGAAAAGAGAATTCCTAGTTGAGAGGGAGCTTTTGCAAGTCCCTAATCAGAGGTGAGATTGGGTACATTCCTTTACAGGAATAGGCATATATTCCCTAGTTGAGAGGGAGAGATAAACACACCATTCTTGTCTTCATTTGGGAAGAAAGAATGGAGGATTGGGTAATCATCTAGCATATGATTCTCTTTAAGGATGTGTAGGGCATCTAAGATAAGAGTAGGCAAGAGGAACAATATTCTTTGAGGGTTGGGAACCAAATATAAGAATACTCCTAGAAGGTCATACTCAATGAACACTCAAGTGGGTATGTACCTTGAGAGACAATGATGAGGGTGTCTATAGTCATTGGTCTCACCAACATTGTACTATGATTTGATGATAGATAGAGTTGTCAGTCAAGGCCTTGTTATGGAAGAAATGTTGGTTACTATGATGCTATCCAGATGGGTTACCAATCTGATTCTTCTTGTGAGAAATTCTTCAGATTGAGAATGACCAAGAACCATTATGAATACCTTATTAGTTAAGAGGGAGTAATGTAAAATGTAACTAGCTTTAGTCTTCATAATGACATGTAATTGTGACTATTGCAAATGATGTAATGAAGAAAATAAAATTATTATTGTAAGCCTTGCTTCATGGGTTTCATGAGCAAGTGATTTTATTTAGTGGCTCCCATTGAGAGCCTTAGGATTTATTATTGAGTCAAAGATTCAATGTCATGTATGAAGATCTCTTCTTGAGCATATATAAAATTTATATGAGTCAACCTAGTGTCTAGAGAAGCCCTCCAAAAAGACAAGCACAGTCCTCTATTGAAGTCGGCCTACAAACTGTATGAAAAATTCATGTCGTCTCACCTCAAATAGAGACACCTATTCGGTTGGACGCGTCGGCTCATTATGGAGGACAAACTACTATAAATACCTAGATAATATTTTCACATTCTGACAGGTTTAGAAATTTAGATCCTCTGCAATTTCAAGTGGGTATAGTCTCTAATATTTTCGCATTACAGTGAGAAGTTCAGTGTTTCGAATGGAAAACAAAGTACAAAACTCAGATCATTTTGTAGTTAAGAAGGGCAGTCATAGAAGAATATTTCAAATACCACAGTGAGGCATTTCAAAGGTCACAGTGAAGCACTTTGGAATTTTATCCATAGAACATAACATTGATCATCTACATTTCAGTGGAAGGCTCAGGAGTCACAGTCCTATGGAGATGCTACAGTTTGGTAGTATCAAGGAAATTTGGAATCCTTTGCAATCACAGTTACAACAAGTATAGACATACTACAGTTTGATGATAGAATTAAGCTACAGTTCGATGAGGAGACTATCTCGGTGCTGCCACTAGAAGATCCAATGCTAAACATAGTATTGATAATGATGCAAGTATGCTTACAGTACAATGATCTTGTAGTGATGAATTTCGGATTGCTCTAGTAATGAAGCCTCAACTGTGGAAGGAGAATCTAGAAGATAGAAGTAGAAGATGACTCCTGTCTTGGTCTTGGAGTAGCTATTAGGTCAAGGGTTGTGGTCTTGGAATTATTCAATTGGAATCTCTATAAGAATAATTTGTGTGTTTTTCCTCTCAAAGAGTCAAAGTTTTTGGCCCTAGCAGAAATTCAACATCTTTTGTTCTTGTCTCTTTTGTTTTGTTAACTATTTGATGAAGTAAGAAAACACATTCTAATAATAACACGAGAAGATTGTGCCAATAAGAAAAAGTAAAAATTACCTCACAAATAGTTATCCTCATGAGAATAATATTATTAATCCAATTTCCCTAGATTCTTCAACACATGAGATGTTCCCTTCAGAGGGAGCTTCAATTGCATGGAGAATAGGATCACCTACATCACAACGCAGGAAGAGGAGGTTACCATATCGGTACACTGGCTACATGGCTCTGATGAGCGAGAGTGTAGAGATTAAGCCATCCTCATTCGTGGAAGCACTGCAGAAACCAATATGGGTTGATGCCATGGTTGAGGAGTATGAATCCATTATCAAAAAAAATGTCTGGGAGGTGGTCCCAAGACCAGTAGACAAGTCAATGGTGAGTTCTAGATGGCATTACAAGGTAATGAAAGTAACATATGGGAGTGCAGAGAAACACAAGGCTAGATTTGTGGCCAAAGGGTTCTCTCAGGTGGAGGGAATTGATTATAAGGATACCTTTGCTCTGGTAGAAAGGTAATCTTCAATAAAATCTATTCTAGCACTTTCAATGCAAATGGGATGGAAGACAGATCAGATGGATGTGAAGACATCATTCCTCAATGGTGTGATTGAGGAATATGTGTACATTGAGTAGTTGGAAGGATTTTAGACCTTCAATAGAGATTCGCATGTGTTCAGATTCAAGTGAGCACTATATGGATTGAAACAAGAATCTCGTGATTGGTACACCAGGACTGGAAACTATTTCACTAGGCTGGGCTTCACCAAAAGTGAAGGAGATTCAAACCTTTACCATATTTCAGTTGAAGGTAAATTGTTGATTATAATATTATATGTGTCAATGATTTAATTCTAACAGGTGATGAGAAGCTGGTAAAAACTTGCAAAGAGGATTTTTCAAGAGAATTCAAGATCAATGACCTAGGGCTCATGCATTATTTCCTTGCTATGGAAGTATGGAAATGATATGATTTATAATATTAGATTGTAGTGCTAAGATCCCCCTTATATTATAAACAAAATTATTTCATTGTGCTTAAGGATTCATGAATTTTTGCAAGTGTAATGAAAAGTTTTTATGTTAATTTTATGAGAAATTTAACATAAATAAGAAACTAAACAACAACATAAACATGTACATAACATCATCAAAAACACATTACAACAAGCATATGATAAAGGAGTTCACTCCTCCTGGGCTACGTCTCCTTGGTCCAACTTCCAATGGTTTAGGCCTCTCTATTATGCTAAAAAATGTAAAAGTATGTGTTTACAATTTTCAAATGCTTCTAAAACCTCCTCCAATCAGTCCAAAATGTCCAAAAATGGATATCCAACCTCTTTTTGCATCCAATTTGGTGGAAAACTGAAGAAGTTATGAATTCCCCTTGTTTTCCTAATATTCGCTCCACAAATTGCCCCATTTCTGGCATGATCCTAAAAATTAGCTTTGCACGGGGGCCATAATATGTCAGTCGACTGTTCCATCACAAATCACAATCGGTAAAACCCGGCGGTCTTATGGTCTATGAACGCGGCAGTTCGATGTGCCAGAACCAATAAACTTTTCACATTTGGGATCCTTTTGCAAATCGCAATCGGCGGCGTATCGACAGTCTTATATGTACGGGACTTTGTCTTTTGCAAAGTGCAATTGTGATTATCACATCACAACCTGGGTACACCAAGGGTTGATTAGCTATAATACTTCCCTTCATGGATGTGTGATTGTGATCATCGCATCGCGCTTGCTGGGGCCGATTCTTTAATGCCTTCCTACCTGGTCTGTTGCAATGTGCGATTGTGATTATCACATCGCACCTTGGATGTTATGGGGCCAATTTTTAATGCCGACCCGCCTGTGACATGCGATTAGTCAAATGTGGGGGCCAATGGTAGCTTACCACTTGGTGCTTCCCCTATTTGCTGAAGGACCATGCCACGTCATCCACTCCTGCTATGTGTCCAATTCAAATTTGAACTTTGAATTTCTTTAACTTCTGCATATGAGCTTAGGTTCAAGTGTCGTTCACACCAATGGAATCAGGATGACGAGTTCTTTGATTTGAAGCTAATTTTATAGAGAATATGACACTTTGAGTTTTGAGCCTAATTTTGAGCACCTGATCACTTCACCCCACTGGAAGCCTTTTGGACCCTAAAAGGATCACCTTCAATTGTCCAGTAGGTGAGGGTACAGTTCCCTCACCTTTCCAATCTCGATCCATTTATCACTGAGTTGGAACTTGTGATCTACACGATGGTTATTGTGCCTTGTTGTGTACTTTCCATTTCCCTTTTCAAGCTATTCTGGCACTGTTTGATGTACCATTTGGAGTCGCTCAATAAAATCTTTGGCTGTGTCCATGTTACTGCTAGTAGAAACATCCTTCTTACCAAGATGATACAATACATTATGATGCAAATGGTAAGCAAATTCCTCCACATGATTCATTTGACTCAAGCTTGAATGTACATCTTGAAAGTATGTATTCTTCTTAACATAACTTTCATGTAAAACAAAATGATGCTTGAGGAAAGTAGTTATACAAACTATAGGCTTAGAAAGTACATCAACAAAATTGTTGCTTATACCTTTCTTATACCTTTTGACCAAGTGGAATAGTAGAAGAAAACCCATCCAATGAAAGTGCCCTTCTCGCTGCAACTTAAACATTGCACCATTGAAAATTTCTAAATTAAATGAAATGGGCTTACCATATTGCATAAAGACTATGCCAATGGCATAGTCAAATACATCAACCTAAAACTCAAATGACCTTTTCAAGTTTAGAAGAAAAAGTATAAAGGTTGAACTGATCTTTTGTCTTAAAGCATCAAATGCCTCTTGTTGTTTGCCTCCCCACTGGAAGACCTTTTGCACAACTACCAATGAATGCAAATGAGCTACAATAGAAGAAAAATTAACAAAATCTCTCCTCCAACATTGGGATACTCCCAAAAAACCTCTTATCTAAATGACTATCTTGAGCATGCATGCGTAAATTGGGAGTATAGAAAATGCGTCTGTGGCTTTACATGCATGCATAATTCTTTTACCTGTGTCTGTAGGAATGGAGTCAATACCACCACAGACTGTTACGGCCGAATGGAATACTTGAAAGAAGCCCAGAGTGATAGATCTATAGCTTCCATAGATCCCACTTGTTGGAATTATGGTATTGCTCTCAAGTACAGCTTCAATGTTGGTTGACCAATCCATAATGGCACCATTCTTGGAGAGGTCTAAATTCAGCTCACCTTCTCCACGTCCCACGCAGACCGCCATAAATCCCTTGCAAACCTGAACGTGCTTGGGAGAACCAATTTCACGGCTCAAGTTCAACAAAGAAGTTTTCTCCAAAATATACTTTGACATCTTCAGAAATGAATGTTCTTGACATATGACATCAAGTATTTTTTTCTCATACATGACATGTTCATAATGAAATTTTCTGAAAATGAAAATGTCATCCAAGTAGACTATCATGTCTAGAAATGGCTTCAATACGTCTTGCTTCATATGCATGAAAGTAGTAGGAGCATGGAAAATACCAAAAAACATAACAAGCCATTCAAGCAAAGCTTGTGTGGTTTTGAATGCCGTCTTCCATATATCTCCTTCAAAAACTCTACTTTGATGAAAATCACTTCTTGAATCCAATTCAATGAAATTCTTACCATTCTTCTTGGTTTCCCACACAAGAGGTGCACCACATGGTAAAGGAGTAGGCCGAATGATCCTTTTATTCAACAATCCCTAGATTTTCTTCTTAATTTCTGCGCTTTCCATCACTAACATCCTGTACATGCCAATGTGAGGAAGAAGGCACTTTTGCTGCAACTATAACTCATGTTGGATTCCTCTCTTAGGAAGTAATATTTTTGGAAACACCTCATCATAATGGTTAACTACATCAACCATTTTATATTTCAAATTAAAATTACAACCATCAAACGCTTCACAATCAATATCATTCTTTGGTTTGATCATGAGAAGCACTAAATTCATGCTCAAATTCACTAGTCTTTTCCTCTGCCCTACATTAACAAGCGAAAGATTTATTTTCTTTCTATGAGCTCTCATAATATATTCTACTCCATTTTTGAATAAATGATATTTTTTTTCATGTCTATGGAAGATATATTTTCTGTCATAAAGGTACAGACTACCCAAAATTATGCCACAAATATCTAATGGTACAACGTCAAGCTCCACTTCATCTCTGAAATTTGCAGTAATGGAAAATTTCAGTTTACACTTTCTCATAACCTGCAATTGTGCATTGTGACACCCATTTAAGTGGATACAGTTTATGATGTGGAATAGTTTCCAAGTTTAAACTATTGACAATGTTTTCATAGATAAGATTGTCTTGAGAGCTGCTATCGAACAACATATCAATCTTGTTATGTTTTGAGATCACCCTTATGTGAAAATTTTGTATTCTCCTCTTTTCATTTGGAGTTTCATTTTGCGAGTCTGAAGAAATAGTGTTGGCAATGGATTCTTTTCCTTTTAACCCCATGGTTGTGATTTTAGTTTCATCACCTGAATCAGATCCCAAATCCTCTTGAATGACAACACCTGTCTTTTCTTTTCCTTTGTTGTTGAATTTCTTTGGTTTCATTTCTGGATGAAGCTTCCAACAATGAGCTTCATCATGACCCTCTCTCGAATAATGTTTACATGTAACCTTCTCTCCTTCTTTTTTTATAGATTCATTTTTCTTTCCCTTTAATCCATTTTCTTGCTCTTTACCCTTAAATGGATTTTTACTACCTTCTTCTGGAGTGTTTTTCCCTCTTGCCTCAAGATGAGTAGCTTGCACACACACATCATCTAGATTATTGGGATTAAACATTAAGATATTATGCCTAAGGTAACTATGTAAACCCCCTATGTACTTTAGCAATGTGTCCTGTGATTGCAAATCTACACCTAAAATCAAAGACCTTTTTCTAGATTCTTGGGTGTAATCTTGCACATTTTGACCTTTAAGCTGTCTAAAGTTCTGCCAATTCATGATGGATTTCTGCATATAAGCTAGAGGGTAGAATTTTATTTTGATTGTAGCAATGAAATCATTCCAAGAAAGTGAGATATTACCATGTTTTTAAATCTCCTCTTGGGTCTTTGATTCCCACCATACTAGTGTTGCACCCTCCATTCTCAAGGAAGCTAACTGAATCTTTATGTCATCCTCTTGAATTTTTTGAATCCTGCAATATACCTCCAACTAATGAATCCAATTATCAAGCTTCTTTGCATTCACTAGACCATTATACATGGGCAATTGGAATTTAACGTCAAGTTTTAAAAAAGGTGACTTACCAGTTCCTTTTGAAGAATGATGATGAGTATGAGTAAGGGTTGTGTTAGTGGAAGAGGGTGAAGATGCTTGTGAAGAAGATGGTGGATAGGGTGGAGGTTTTTCTCCATTTCCATTACCTCCTTTTCTATTACCTCCTCCTGGAGATCCTTCTCCTTTGGCAGGTTTGGAACTTCCCCTTGCAACATGGTATTCCTATCTTCGTAGAGGACCTTCACCATCTTTGTCATATTAAAGAAATCCTTTCTAAAGGTATTCTCATCTTCTATCATGTTTGTAGGTTCTCCTTCATGATACATGATCTCTGGAGTATTAGTTGCAACTCAAGGCTGAACTGGGGTTGGAGATTGTGGTAACCTTGCTCTCCTTCCCCTTGACCCAACTTCAGGGCTTCCAATCAGCTTTCCTTCATCTCTTTTTTATTTTTAACCTTGTAAGAATGACATAAACTTGCAAACAATTAAATCCTTATTTCACAAAGAAAAACTTAAGCTCTGATACCAAATTGATCTAATTTAGAATATTAGATTGCAGTGCTAATATCCTCCTCAAATTATTAACAAAATGCTTTCATTGTGCTTAAGGATTCATGAATTTTTGCAAGTGTAATGAAGGGTATTTTGGGCTACATCTCCTTGGTCCAGCTTCCAATGGCTTGGGCCTCTCTATTATGCTAAAAAATGTAAGAATTTATGTTTACGATGCTCAAATGCTTCTGAAACCTACTCCAATCAGTCCAGAATGTTAAAAAATGGCTCTCCAACCTCTTTTTGGATCTAATTTGGTGGAAAACTGAAGAGGTTATGACTTCCTCTTATTTTCCCAATATTCACTCCACAAATTGACCCATTTTTGGCATGATCATACAAATTAGCTCCTGTTACGCAACATTTTGTCAATATCCCTATACTCCCCCGTTCTTTGATCCTGGAGGACCTCTATAGTGAACCTCGCATGCTTTTTCATCATGGAGAAACTCCCATTATGTCCTTCTTCATGAGTAGATCATTTCCCTTTTGCACCATTTCCCCTGAAAATTCTGTTTTTCCCAATTTACAAGACTGGCGCTAATGGCCTTTGTATTGCCCACGTTGATGTGTAGAGATTAGCACTATTCCCCATCGGATTCGCCAATTTGTGGTGAAGTAAAATTAAAAGTGTGGACATGAACAAATTCCTCTAGCTCGATAATGGGTCTAGCCACAACAGTTACATTCTATGGAAGATTTCCTTAGGTTAGGATCAATCAAGAGGGCCTACCTCTTGGTCACTTATCCTGCTTGATGATGTCCTCACTTGCTCGCTCTAGCAATCTCTCACTTCCTTCTTCAAGCTCCTGAAACAAGTAAACAACAACAACACACAAACATAATAATAGACAAATTGCAATCCAACCTACTTAATGAGTCAAGAAGCATCAAGACATGAATATGTAATATTACAAAACATGTAGGAAATCAATCAATAGTTGCATATATTAATATCAAATAGAGATTACAACCATTCGTCTTGACGTTGCAGTCTTCCTCTTACAGGACCAGGTTGCCACACACTTCTGCTAGCACTTAATGATGGCTTCAAACAACAATAGTTTAAAGACTTTTCCCTTTAGACTTCACTCCAAACCAAACACACTTCTCCCTCACACAACTAGATGGCTACAACTAGTAATAGCTTGCTTGTCAAATCAAAATATTATACTCACACTCAGCTAACACTCTAACTATGTCACTACAACTAGTTTGTTCTTGGGAAGAAGGGAGGTTTATATAGGAAAGATGGATGGGAGATGGATCCTCTTCTCATGGGAGAAGGACTTATCCCTTGAGGTAGTTCCATCATTAAAAGTTATCTTCCTTAGTATTGCTTTAAAAGTCGATTCCAATTGCAACATTCCTAGAGTCTACCAGTCAAGGGTTCCCCTCGGATGGGAATCTTGGTCCTTTTCCTTCTCTTGGAAATGCTGGTGCTCCTTATATGGAAATGTTGTCCCTTCTTGGGTTAACCATTGGTCTGCCTGTCTGGTTGTTTTCGACATTGATGGTCCCGAGTGTCCCAACTCCTGTGAAAACATATCCTTCATTCGAATCACGTCACGAGGATTCTAAGGTTGACCCCTCGCCTTCTTTCCCCATTTCTTCACCCTCCTCTTCTACTTTGCCTGGTGAAAGTTTCAAATCTAATAACTGGGAGGCTAAGAAGAAGAATAAGATGAAGATGAAGAAGAAGAAGAAGAAGTCAAATAAGCGAGAGGCCAACTTTGAAACTATTACTCCAAATGCACCCCCCGTTGACAAACCTTTTGATCCTTCGCGGAAGGTAAAATTCCCTTACAGGCTGTGTAAGGGTGACCATCTCCTTCGAGACTATCCTGGCATTCCCAAAGTATTAGAGGTATGGTCTCAAGGCCTGAACCGACCATCCCTGTCGACCTCTAGAGATCATGTCGATGTTATGCCTTCAACTAATGATGGTAAGAAGAAGGGAAAGATTAGATTCCCCTGCAGGTTATGTGAAGAAGAGCATCTTCTTCACCTTTATCCTCTTATGGATAAAGCTTCCAAAGTTTTGGAAAACCTTGCTGCTCCTCAACTCCAACTTCCTGTTGGTTATCAGAGGCTTTCTTCTAACCCTCTCCCGATTGGTAAAGAGATTGACTTGGATTCATCTCGTTGCCATCCTGCTCTCCCCAAGAGAGACTCTCTTGTGTCTATCCCCGACAAACCATTGGTCGGAAAGAGTGTCGACTTGGTTTTGCCACCAGTTTCTCACACTGTTCCGGAAGAGACTGGTGATCATACTTCTCATGTTCTTCTCGTCTCCCCAGATTCTCATGAATCAAAGAGTGACCTTCCTGTCACAGTTGTTCAGGAGAGTCCTTCTCCTATTCCTGCAGAGCATGGGAGCAATCATATGATACCCCCACCAAGTATTTTTTTCATCTCTTTCGATTAGGGTCCATTGACTGATCTCAACCTCCCACCTTATGTGCCTTTCCAAGTCACAGTACAAGCCTATAATATGGTAGTACCTGGCACTATATTAGATGAAGGTGCGTCGGTTAGCAACATGTCTTCTACTACTTGGCAATCTTTGGGCTCCCCACAACTTGTGCTTGTCACCCAGAATTTGTTGGCTTTCAACGGAGGAACTAGTCAACCTTTAGGGATCCTTTCGAAGTTCCCTATTACTTTGGGAAGAAAGACTGTCTATATAGATATGATGGTAGTCCAGGGTCCTTTAGATTTCAATCTTCTCCTTGGATGCAACTATGTTTATGTCATGGGAGCTCTTGTTTCTTCACTTTTCCGTGTGGTTTATTTTTCGCATGAAGGGAGAATTGTGACTATTGATCAACTTTCATTCATTGGTCACCAAGCGCCTCCTTTGCAACCATCATCCCCTATTGGCTCTTATTTACAGGAAGTACCTTCCCCACCATAGGTCAATTATGTGGCTACCCATTCCGTCTCCACATCTGCCGATGATCACACAGATGGTATTGTACATTATGTACTGGGGGCATTGGAACTTGATCTGTCTTTGGTACCAAATGACATGTATTCCTCCCGAAGTGTGGTTCTTCCATCTAGTGAAGACCTCCTGGGAGCCATGTTCTCGCATGGTTCATGAACAGATGTGATGAGGATAGTTCCTGGTCTTGTGTCAACCTCGTTAAAAAAAGAAAGAAAGGTGTGAGCATAGTTCCTTGTCTTGTGTCAAGCTCGTTAAAAAATGAAACAAGGAATTATGAGGATAGTTCCTGGTCTTGTGACAACCTCATTAAAAAATGAAACAAGGAGTCGTGAGCATAGTTCTTTACCTTGTGTCAAGCTCTTTGAAAAATGAAACAAGGGTCTCAAGGATAGTTCTTTTACTGTGTCAACCTCATTAAAAAATGAAACACCTCCCTTTTCCAAATCGAGTCGTTGATTAAGATCTCGTAAAATCCTAGTCGAGTCTTTCCAAGATCTCGAAAGAGAGCCTTCATTCCATCCATCTAGTTGATTGAAATGAAGCTTGGGGGGCATGCACCTCAATTGAGTCATTATGCTGGGGGCATGCAAACTTATAGCAAGCATATTTTTTCATTTCAAGCTTGTGTAAACATGAAACCGAATACAAGCAGAGTTCTCCATGGTTTAAGCTTGTGTACAAATGAATCCATGCCCAATTTACATCTCGTGATTGTCATTTTTATCAGCTAATTTATGCTATATGAGCCTTGGTTGTTTCATTCCATCGCCACCATCTCTTTGGCTGATCATATGCTTTCACTTGGTTGTTTTTCCTTTCCTGAGGGACTAGAGCGATGAGTGGTTTTGTTAGCCGGCCTCTTAACCATTACATGTTTTGAGCAGTTCCACCATTGTTGGAACCAGTTGCTACCCTTTATGCCACTCATTCCTCTAGGACGAGTCACCTTTAAGCTCTTTTCTGACTTGTACAAAATGAAAAGAATGTCGAGTATCTTTCCCTTTTGACTCGTAAAAGAGAATAAAATGGGGGGTCCACTTTCAAGCTCTTTTCTGACCCTTTGAAAGTGAAAATATAGTTGAGCCCTTGTCGTTTTGAACTCGTTGACAGATGCAAAACATTGTGCACCCAGTATAAGTTTACCCCTTTTTTGGACTAGTAGGCACTATTTACGAAAAAGGTACTCCTTGACTGAAATGTTCAAGTGGTTCTCTCGAGTATTGTTTTCTACCTTTTCGGGCTTGAGAGACACAAATGTACGAAAAGGGACCATGTGGAGTTTTCTTTTACGTGTCTTTTTCAAACTCTCTAAACATGAAAAAGGTATCGAGTTACACCTTTGTTGGACTCGTTAAACCATTAAACGACATCGGATTCGTCACCATGATGAACATGAGCTTCTCCTTCTTAGGGCTCATTAAACTTACTAGGTTGGATTTGTTTGAAGGATGAAGTTACAGTGCAAGCATATGCTATCCCCTTCAAGCTTGCAATTAAAAAATAATTGGGGTACTCGCCAGAAATGGTGGGGGAAAATTTTGGAAATCTATCGAGTCGTGTCGACAGCTCACTCTTGAACATGACACTCTTTGCTTCGTGTCGGGTTGGGACATCCTCCTTTACATCATTGATCTTCTTGGGTTTGGGCCTGTTATCACCCCAAGAAACTCTCCTAGGTTGTATCTCAGAGATGCTCGGGAACATTACGAACTCAACATGATGTTGGAAATGGATGAATGGAAGGAATGATGCTTGTTCAAGCCAAATAACCACTTCTGCTATGCTTAACTCCAGACATGGGTGAACACCCCCAGACTACAAGGCTTTAGACCACCAATTACTCACAGTTTGAGGACTTAGGTGAACATGGAGAATACTGACCATGCCAGTAGATGCACAGGACCCTGTGATGGCCAGCTACAACCAGTAAAGAGGTCTGCAAATCTATTTCCTAATGCACAGACAGGATGACAGCTCTCTGGCACTAAGTAAACAGAAACCTGCATAACACATTCAATGATACATACTAGACTTCAACACAGAGGTGGGATGATAGCCCCTCAAATGCTAAATATCAAGAGCACATGAACAAATGCATAACAGGCACAACCTAGAACATAATAGAAGTGGACAATGAGCAATTAACAGCAAAAGAAGCTTATATTAGTTGAAAATGAAGACCAGATGCTGCAAGTATCAAAGTAGTTACAGTCTCTAGAAGTTGAACCTTACATCAAAACAACAACCATCAACCCTCATTACATCTGTGTTCTGGGTATATATAGCATTTGATTACAAATATATGCTGTTGTTCCATGCGTGGAGGGGTCATAATTGACCACCAACCACCTTAACTCTCTGATAGAGTCTCTGCTGCAATCTTCTTGTTTCCATGGATGAATTTGACATTCTCTGGTGCTTTGTTGTTCTTCTCGAGCAGGTGGAGTGTTATATGGAAGGAGTTCCATAACTGATAAATGTGTGATTGGCTCGAGGCTGTCCTTTTCCTTCTCGACCATCCTGCTTGTTGAATGCGGTGGTTGAAGAGTAACTGCACAGAGCGCTGAACACTGGCCACCTTCATCCTTTTGGGAGCATGAAACGGTTATGTTGCGTTGTCTATGCTCCTTGATCACTTCTGTTGCGGGCTGCATCGTGTTGTGCTGTCGCCGTTCCACTTCCAACCTTCTGTCTCTGTCTCTCAACCTCTTTTAGGTGATAGAATGGCTATTCAGGCCTTTGTGATCTCTTAAAAATGCTTAATGATGATTGTTTTCTATTGTATATAGAAAATGTTGTAATACTGAGAAATCCCGCCCATTCTACTTCTTTTGGACTTCAAAAGTCCTCAAGCATGGTTTAATCATCTATCAGGTCCGCCCTTGGGTCGCTGTCGCATGTCGCACACGACCTATTCCCTCGCTTCCCTTTGCATTTGGAAATTCATAAAAACGCTGGAAAACATGGAAAATTGCCTTTGGCGGACTTCAAAATATATATATTTCACTTCCCGGACCCTTTTGGGTCCGGGCTTCATCGCTATTGCACTGCCCCAAGGTTCCTTTGTATTTTGTTTATACACCGAAATACATTAAAAGTTGGGCGCTGGCAGAACTAAAAAAATATACATTTTAACTCCGAAACCCTTTTGGGTCCGGCTATCGGGTCACACCATATGCATATGTTAAAACCCTTCCCCTTTGGTTTCTGCCGATGCGATACAGTGATATGATCATCGACGATTGCTGATCGGGAGTGTCCTGTGCCCCTCTGTAAGTCCTCCTCTGTGATAGCGCCGATGTAATCTGGGCTATCGATCCGTGTATGCGATCAACGGTCCTCGTTTAATCACCGATCGCCATCACCATCGCCCCATGGTTTGCGCCGATTTGCCTCCGCCGATGCGACCCCCCGATCTGATCATCGGCGATCGCTGATCAGGAGTGTCTTGTGCCCCTCTGCAAGTCCTCCTTTGGTGTTTTTCGATAGCGATATAGCGATGTGATGTAGGTCGTCGATCCGCGTGTACGATCGACGGTCCACATTGCATTGCTGATTGCAATCGCAATGCCCCTCCTGTCCATGCCGATACCGCCGATTCGCCTCTGCCGCTTGCGACCCGTCGATTAGATCTGGACCATTGATCGGCCAGATCGAACGGTTGTCATGCATCCATTGTTTAAACCTATGCCTGTGGGTTTTTTCATGGTTTTGGAGTGTTTTTGCCTCCCGATAGTGTATTGCCGACCTTCCAAGGGCTTTCCAGCTGCAACTATTTCGATCGGTGGATGACCTTTAACAAACATTGGAGATTTCAACAGCATGAATGGATCCCCTGGCATGATTTTAAGAAGATTTGCAAACTTTGGGGCATATTTGGATCCATTATTTGGGCCATTTGCCAACAAGGCTAACACTGGCTCCTTTTTGGGATGAGATCCTCCCTGTGAGGTCTCAAGGACTTGCAGATCAATGCCTTTCCTATGAAAAACAAATTAGTAAAATTTCCTAGTGTTCCATTGGGCATGGAGTCTACTTTGCTTACACTAAACTGATAAAACAAAATATTTACAACTTTAAGGCCAAAAGACCTTAAACCACATAAATTTTCAGAAAACGCCCATTAACTGGGCCATCAAAAACTGCTTCTCCTCCCATACTTTTCAGTATGAAGGTGTTGTTCCCTTGGATTTGAGAAATGATAAAAGGCCCTGTCCAGAAAGCATCAAACTTCCCATGGTTTCCTTTCTTTTCTTTCAGTGCATCCCACTTCAGAACCAAGTCTCCAACCTGAAAATTATCTGTTTTTGTCCTTTTGTCAAAAGCTTGCTTGATCTTTTTCTGATGTGTTGTAGCCTTTTCAACCAGCTGTTCTCTGATTTGATGCACCTCTGCCAAATTAGTGATCCTTTTTGCCATGTCTTCTTCCTCATTCTGTTCTTGTTGCAGGAACTTTGCCACAGGGAGAGTCAACTAAACTGGGAACACAGCCTCAGTGCCATATACCAGCCTGAATGGAGAATTCCCTGTGGATTTCTTGATGGTCACTCTGTTGGCCCACAGTGCATACTTGAGCTTAGAATCCCAATTCTTTTTGTTGTCCTCCAACAACTTTTTAATTATCCTTATTAGGCTTTTGTTAGAGGATTCTGCTAGACCATTGCCTTGAGGATAATATGAGGTGGAATGAACCAATTTAATGCCCATTGAATCACACATATCCACCAATTATTTTGCCCTGAAGGTTGCTGCATTGTCTGTGACTAATTTATGTGGACAACCAAATCTGGTAAAGATATGCTCTGTCAAAAACTTCATGACCACATTATGATCAGCCTTTCTGGTAGGGATTGCTTCAATCCACTTAGTAAAATAATTAGTGGCTACTAATATCCATCTGTGCTGGCCACTGGAATGTGGATTGATTTCTCCAATGAAATCCAAGCCCCACTGCTGAAAAGGTCCTTTTGCATGTATTGGTTTTAAGGGCAGGGACTTCAACTGCTGTTTCCCTTCAAATCTTTGGCACCTGTCACAAGATTTAACAAATGAAAAGACATTAGAAAATAAGGTGGGCCAATAGTACCCAGCTCTGAGGATCTTGTGGGCTGTAGTTTTCCAATAATGGTGTCCTCCACATATGCTGGAATGAAACTGCTGCATAACCTCCATTGATTGTTCTTTGTCCAGACATCTCAAAAGCATTCCAAATGGATCCCTCCAATAGAGCAGATTTTCATGGATGCAATATTTAGCTGCCCTGAGCTTAATAGTTCTGGCTTGACTTGTGCTTAAGCCTGGAGGGATTTCTAATTTCAGCAAGAAATTGGCTATTGCAGAATACCAATCACAAGAAGCAAGATTTTCTGCCACCGACCGCTTTCTCTCTGGTTCAGCTGCTTCCTCTTCTTCTGTTTGACCCTTTTCTGCATCTGCGCTTATGAGATTTATGTCCAAAGTTCTGCAATTTTCTTCAGCTAACAATCTAGCAAGACCCTGACCTTTGATAAGTTTGGTGGGCTTCAGTTCTATATTAAACTCAATCATCTTTGCAATCCATTTAGCCCTTCTTTTGTCAGCATTAGGTTGCATTAAGACATCTTTTATTGTAGCAGAGGGTACATATGCAATTATCTTGGAATGCAGAATATAAACTCTAAAAGCTTTCAAAGACTTGATAAGAGCATATGCTTGTTTTTCAATAATATCATACCTCAGCTCAGCATCCCTTAAGGTTTTGCTGAAAAATGCCACTGGATGCTCTGAGCCTTGTTCATCTACTTGCAATAAAACTGCTGCAAGGGTGTCAATAGAGGCAAAAGAAAATATATGGAACTCCTTGCTGTAATCTTGACTGATTAAAGTGGGAGCCTCCATAATAGCTTTTTTAATGGAATCAAAAGATTTTCTTGCTACGTCAATCCATTTGATCTCTGACCCCTTTTTCAACATGGAGGTAATATGCTTCACAAGTTCTGCAAAATTTGGGATAAACCTCCTCACAAAATTAATCTTTCCCAGAAAAGACTGGATGTCCTTCTTTGATCTCGGGACAGACAGGGTCTGTATTGCTTTTACTCTTTCTGGGTCAATTCGAACACCTGCAACAGAAACAATGTGTCCCAACAACTTGCCTTCTTCTAAAGCAAACTGTGACTTTTTAGGATTGACTGGAATCCCAAACCTTTTGCACTTCAAGAACACTTTCCTCAAATGTTGTAAATGGTCTTGATGGCTGCTAGAGTATACTGTTATATCATCAAGGTAGATAAGGAAAAATTTGTACTTCTCTCCCACAAATGCTATATCCATAGCTCTCTAAGAGGTGGCTCCAGGATTCATCAACCCAAAAGACATCTTGGAATACATAAAAGTGCCCCAAGGAGTGGTGAATGCAGTCTTCTCTTGATCATCTGGATGTACAGCCACCTGATTATACCCTGAAAATCCATCCAGGAAATACATCACTCTGGCTCCTAAGACTTTCTGCAGCAAATGCTCCATCTTGGGTAGGGAATAATTATCTTTCTTGGAGCACTTGTTTAAGTTTCTGAAATCAGCACGCAGTCTAATTTCTCCACTTTTCTTCCTCACCACAACCAAGCTGGCTACCCTTTTTGAATATCTGAGAGGGACTATAATCTTGGCAGCCAGTAACTTCTTTATTTCTTTTTCAATCGGAGGAAGGAGCATAGGATTTATTGGTCTCAGCTTCTGTTTGAAAGGAATGGTATCTTTCTCTAAAGGGATTTTATGCTGGATGATCTTCTTATCATATTTTTTTAGGTCACTATATTCCCAGGCAAAGACATCAGCAAATTGCTTCATTAATTTGCAGTATTCAGAACATTGGTCAACAGACAGATAAGTGGACAGATTTACGTATCTTGGCTGACCTGGACTCCCTATATTATGCTTACAGACTGTAGACTGGTCGTCATTTTGGGCAGCTTTGTAGGGCACGTCATTCTGGTCAAACAGTCTTTCTAGAGGAATTAAACCCTTAGGTATATGATTGCTGGGAAGCTAGACAATACTATTTTTGCCAATTTTGTTTCTAAGCTAGAATTTGGGGTCTTCTTCTAAAGCTTCATTATCTTGGTCAATTTGCATTTCAGAAAATTCATCAATGACTTGCAAGAACCTATTCACTTCATCATCATCATCAAAAACTTTCCAATGGTGGACATTATCAAGCAAGGATGGTCTATATTTCATTTGGACTTCATAAACTAGTCTGGGAGGCATGGGAGGTATGAACATGCTAGCAGACACAGCAAGGGAATCAACAAGCTGATTTTTGGCTCTAGGGATATATGAAATACAGAAATTATCAAAGGAATCTTTGGGTCTCCATACCTCATCTCTGTATGCTTTCAGCCTTGGGTGCTTTGCTTGAAACGTTTTGTTCACCTGCTAAATGATCAAATCAACATCTCCGAACACCTTTATGCTTCTGATTCCTCTATCTTTAGTTGCGTTAAGGCCCAATATCAGAGCCTCATACTCTACTATATTGTTAGTGACTTGGAAAGCCATCTTAAAAGACAGTTGTGTGCTTTCTTGTTCTGGAGATACTAGCACCACCCCTGCTCCTGCAGTCTCCCTGGAACATGCTCCATCAAAGAACATCTCCCAAATCTGACTTCCTTGCTCTTCATCGACCTGGGCTGTTGGTTTCTTAAGCTGCATCGAGGTGTTATGAGATTCTTCTATTTGGATAATACATGCTCCAAAATCGGTATCCACAGCATAAATGGGATGATTGGAAGGATTCTTCTCGTCACTGATGATGTATGTCAGTTGTGCTTCTCTTTGCAATCTCCTGCTCTCTCCTCCAAAAACTGGGATAGTGGCATAAGATAGATCATTCTTTAATGTCCCACCTAGTCTCTTAATCCATCCTCTTGACAACAACATGCCAAATTTGGGAGGTACATCTACTACCACAATATCCATCATCATACTCTTCATGGGCAGCTGAGTTAGGGTAAAGGATAAATCTTTAATCAACCCTAGACATTTTACCTTTCTTGAATCAAATGAGAATAAATCATGATATGGTCTGGTGATGTCAAGGCCTAACGCTTCCATGACAGCTTTAGGCATCAGATTGTCGCTGGCTCCTGTATCTAGCAGGCAGTTGTGAAGGATTTTGTCATGAATGGTCAAGGAGACATAAAATGATGGAGAATTATCATCAGCAGGTTCGGTCATCGGGCTAAGCACAATTGTAGGCTTATCATCTTGCAAATTGACAGAGTCAATGGAGGTTTGTGTGGATCTCAGCTCAAGAGCTTCAAGGATAGGTTTTCTAAACACTTCACTCTTCACCAACTCTACTAGAGGCACAAATATTTTTAACTTCTGGACTTCTGATTCAAAGCTGAAAGGGGAAGGTAACTTGTCAGAACCCCTTACCTCTTGAACTGGTGCTTTGAGGATGACAGGATCAGCTGCTGGCCTTCTTTGCTTGGCATTCAGTGACTCTGTTTGGATAGCAGCTTTTTGGGCAGGATTCTCCTTGACATTTTTTGCATTTGACCTCAGATTATATCTTTGCTGCTCCTCAGTTTGTATAATAGCCTCTCTATCCCACCTTTGACTGTCTTGCTCCTGCAGCAAAGATTCTTCATATGCAGCCAATGTAAAAAAGGCAACACTGCCTTTATCTTCCAAACAATGAATTTCATCCTCTTCTTCAAACTGTTCCTCCTCCATGACTACATTTTGAAAAGGAGCTTTAACTTTCTGTTCTTCATTTGGTTCTTTTCCCCTCTAAATTATTTTCAATTGTTCATTTGCTCTTCTGAATGGGTTTGGATTTCTTGGAACAAATGTATTATGCTGCCTTGTCTTTCCTGAGTTCTACTCAATCTTCAGCTTAGATATCTCAGCAGCCAATGACTCTATCATTCTAGTCATCTTGTCTAATTTAGGCTCTGAAGATGAAGTAGAGGAAGAAGAAGCCTCACCTCTCTACCTCCTTCTGTCAGCGTGACTTTTAAGCTTTTTTCAGCCATGATATTAGACTCTACTTCTAGGGCTGCATCTTGCATATCTGCCAGAGTGGCACATCTTCTTTCTCTCAATAACAGGCAGAAATCAGAGTCAAAAGCATTGGCATAAGTGAGTTTAGCAGAGGTGGGGGTAGGCTTTACTTCAGCTGGTATCTTACAATACATACGATTAAATCTCTTATTAAAATCAGGCAAAGATTCCCCATTTTCCCTCTTCAGGTTTCCAAACTCAGTATGATAGTATAGCAGGTCCTTCTTATCTCCCCATTGCTTCAAAAATGCATCATCTAAAGCTTCAATGTCAGCAATGGACCTAGGGGTCAACTCTCTGAACCATTTTCTAGCCTCTCCGTCGAGGCTCTGGACAAAAACTCTCATCCACACATCATTTTCACTTATATCTAAGTTATCATCATAACTATAGAAAGACTCAAGGTGTTCTTCAGCAGTTACCCCATCTGTACCAGTGAACTTTGGCATATACTTTTGGTACTCTCCTGCAGGCATGGCATTCAAAGGAACAGGTAGGACCAAGGGTCCATACCTAGCAGCTATAATTCTTTCCATCTTTGTAGGAGCTTGCTGGCCTGCCATGACTGAGGTAGGTGGAAGGATACTGGCAGATTGAATGGTAGGGAACAATGAAATAGAGGACAGAGACGAGGGAATATGATGGACTGTATGGGATGCTTTATTTGGACTAAGATCCAAAGGGGAACTAACTGAACAAGGAGCTTTATGAATCTCTGCAGCTGATTCTTCACTAGCAATACTAGGTTCTAGATCCTCAAACTGTGTATTCTCAACTAAAACCTTATCTTGCAGAGACACATAAGAATTCTTGGGCTTACCTGATCTTGATGCTCCTTTCTATGATGTTTTCTTCTACTTAATAATATTCTCAAGATCGGGCACTAGAACAGCTGGTGATTTCTGAGGATTTCTTCAAGTATGTCTCACAAACTGAGCCAGGACTATAATGTGGAGTCGACAAAGGTTGGTCTTCCTCCATTCGAGTCGCCAGATAGATGATTACAACCGAACTGTGTCCAAAATTTGTCTATCATCAAAGCTGGAACTGTGTCATCTCCCAGGGAAGCTGAGCTTCAATCTCTTCTCCCCGGCAATGGCACCAATTAATGTTATCACCCAAAGAAACTCTCCTAGGTTGTATCTCAGAGATGCTCGGGAACATTACAAACTCAACATGATGTTGGAAATGGATGAATGGAAGGAATGATGCTTTTTCAAGCCAGATAACCACTTCTGCTATGCTTAACTCCAGACATGGGTGAACACCCCCAGACTACAAGGCTTTAGACCACCAATTACTCACAGTTTGAGGACTTAGGTGAACATGGAGAATACTGACCACACCAACAGATGCACAGGACCCTGTGATGGCCAGCTGCAACCAGTAAAGAGGTCTGCAAATCTATTTCCTAATGCATAGACAGGATGACAGCTCTCTGGCACTAAGTAAACAGAAACCTGCATAACACATTCATTGATACATACTAGACTTCAACACAAAAGTGGGATGACAGCTCCTCAAATGCGAAATATCAAGAGCACATGAACAAATGCATAATAGGCACAACCTAGAATAGAATAGAAGTGGACAGCGAGCAATTAACAACAAAAGAAGCTTATATTAGCTGAAAATGAATACCAGACGCTGCAAGTATCAAAGTAGTTACAACCTCCAGAAGTTGAACCTTACATCAAAACAACAACCATCAACCCTCATTACATCTATGTTTTGGGTATATATAGCGTTTGATTACAAAGATATGCTGTTGTTCCATGTGTGGAGGGGTCATAATTGACCACCAACCACCTTAACTCTCTGATAGAGTCTCTGCTGCAATCTGCTTGTTTCCAGAATGAATTTGACGTTCTCTGGTGCTCTGTTGTCCTTCTCCAGTAGGTGGAGTGTTATATGGAAGGAGTTCCATAACAGATAAATGTGTGATCGGCACGAGGTTGTCCTTTTCCTTCTCGGCCATCTTGCTTGTTGAATGTGGTGGTTGGAGAGTAACTGCACAGAGCGCTGAACACTGGCCACCTTCGTCCTTTCGGGAGCATGAAACGGTTATGTTGCACTGTCTATGCTCCTTGATCACTTCTGTTGCGGGCTGCATCATGTTGTGTTGTCGCCGTTCCACTTCCAACCTTCTATCTCTGTCTCTCAACCTCTTTTAGGTGATAGAATGGCTATTCGGGCCTTTGCGATCTCTTAAAAATGCTTAATGATGATTGTTTTCTGTTATATACAGAAAATGTTCTAATACTGAGAAATCCTGCCCATTCTGCTTCTTTTGGACTTCAAAAGTCCTCAAGCATGGTTTAATCATCTATAGGATCTGCCCTTGGGTCACTGTCACATGTCGCACACGGCCTATTCCCTCGCTTCCCTTTGCGTTTGGAAATTCATAAAAACGCTGGAAAACATGGAAAATTTCCTTTGGCGGACTTCAAAATATATAAATTTCACTTCACGGACCCTTTCGGGTCTGGGCTTCATCGCTATCACACTGCCCCAAGGTTCCTTTGTCTTTTGTTTATACATCGAAATACATTAAAATACATTAAAAGTTGGGCGCTAGCGGAACTGAAAAAATATACATTTTAACTCCGAACCCCTTTCGGGTCCGGCTATCGGGTCACACCGTATGCATATGTTAAAACCCCGCCCCTTTGGTTTCCGCCGATGCGATCATCGGCGATCGCTGATTGGGAGTGTCATGTGCCCCTTCGTAAGTCCTCCTCTGTGATAGCACCGATGTGATTTGGGCCGTCGATCTGTGTATGCGATCAACGGTCCTCATTTAATCGCTGATCGCCATCACCATCGCCCCATGGTCTACGCTGATTTGCCTCCGCCGATGCAACCCACTGATCCGATCATCGACGATCGCTGATCGGGAGTGTCTTATGCCCCTCCGTAAGTCCTCCTTTGGTTTTTTCCGATAGCGATATAGCGATGCGATGTGGGCCGTCGATCCACGTGCGTGATCGACGGTCAACATTGCATCATTGATCGCAATTGCAATGCCCCTCCTATCCATGCCGATACCGCCGATTCGCCTCTTCCGATCGCGACCCGCCGATTAGATCTAGACCATTAATCGGCCAGATTGAACGACTGTCGTGCATCCATTGTTTAAGCCTGCGCCTGTGGGTTTTTTCATGGTTTTGGAGTGTTTTTGCCCCCTGATAGTGTATTGCTGACCTTCCAAGGGCTTTCCAGCTGCAACTATTTTGATCGGTGGATGACCTTTAACAAAAATTAGAGATTTCAACAGCATGAATGGATCCCCTGGCATGATTTTAAGCAGATTTGCAGACTTTGGGGCATATTTTGATCCATTCTTTGGGCCATTTTCCAACAAGGCTAACAGGGCCATTCATTTTTTCCTTCCATATAATCTCTGCTATGTCGCCATGACCACCGATCCCATGGATCCAAAAGCTGCCAAACTTCTAGTTGTGTCGCTGATATGTTCAAGAGTTATCCTTCTACAGTTACACTTATCTCTGTTTCTCTGTATCATCCAAAATCATTTTGCATCCTCTCGTCTCATGTCGATGATGTGGGATTCATTATCGCCCTCCTTTGACATGGTCACTTTCCGTCGACACTAGCTCATTATCTGGGAAGTTGATCAAGAGACTCCCTTTGAGTACCTTAGAGCTTGCATGCCTTAATGGCAAGTTCTTTGCACTCAACGACAAGTTCACATCATTGGCTTTCGATCGAGTGATTCCACGGGTGTTCGACTTTAGTTCTTTTATTCACATTCCATGAATTGTGTTGATAGTACCTTGAGGGCCATTGTCATTATTGATGGTTTATCTTGCGCTTGTTAATAGTTTACCTCATTGACTAGTAATCAAGTGACTTTCTAACATGTTCGATGTCAACACATCTATTCACATGTTAGAATATGTACTTTGATCGGGTCATGTTGGAGTGCAAGACCCTGGACTCAGATTACAAAAAGTCCAGGTTGCGAAGTGATGTGACATTGTTATGATGATATGCATGTCTCTTTCCGATGGTTGGCTGCGACCAGACCATGAATTATCATATGTGATCCTTCTCATTATTGGATGGCTGTGACCATACCTTGGTTTCATTATGATCCTCTTTGACGAATGGATGTGCCCATACCTAGATCTATTTACATTATCATTCTCTGGATGGTTGCGTCCATGCCACGATTCATGTATCTTTTGATAGAGATCTCAGTTTATGTATATATATTTGTACTTTCTTGCAGGTTTTTCGATGTTAGACCGGTTTCCCGCACTGATTTATAAATCATTTCATCCCTCACTCCGGTTCGACCTTCACGCTTTAGGGGGTATCTGTTACACAACATTTTGTTATTGCCCCTGTACTTCCCATTCCTTGATCCTGGAGGACCTCTATAGTGAACCCCACATGCTTTGTCATCATGGAGAAACTCCCATTATGTCCTTCTTCATGAGAAAATCATTTCCCTTTTGCACCATTTCCTGATCCAAATGGACCCTAGAATACTCTCTAAGTCTTCAAAATCATTCAAAAGACCAAAACAATCGCATAAGGAAAACCTATGGAAAAGTTGGATTACACTATTGACAGCCAAAAACACCAAGAAACAGTGGAAAACAGGCTTATCGAAGGCGTGAACAGTGAATGCACAGGAGTATTGGGTGAACTCCTTATTAAATTTGTTGTGTTTATGTGTGTTGTCTATTATGCTTCTTTATTGCTTCATTGTCTGTGTATTTCGCAATCTTATCGATCCATTGCATAAAATAACATAGGAAAATCCATGCACATGAGTTTGTAATACCTTAATAAATGTCTTAGATCTCATTATCAGATCAATTGGTATCAGAGCTTTAGGTTGCTAAGGTTAGACAAGCTTGTGCTGGATTGGTGAATGATAACTAGGTCAAAGCTCAAATTAGGAGAAGGAGAACTGGTTGAAGCTAACCCAGAAATAGGAAGAGTCTATCCTAGGAGGGAAATGGTAGAAGAAAATCCCTTGGAATCAGATTCTTAGTTCATGGATAGTTTCATGACCATGAGATCCATGGTAGAAGAGATGTATCAAGAATTTAAGAAAGGTCAAAGTGAAGATTCTTCAACCTCCAAACAAGACAAAGGAATAGAGGAATCTCTTCTAGATGGCCATTCTAAAGTCAAAGGGAAAGGAAAATATCCTCCTCTAACAACACCTCCTGATAGCCCTGAAAATAAAAAGAAGAAAACATCTTTGATTAAGTTAGATGTAAAATTTTATTTGCCAATATATGATGGAGAATTAAACGCAGAAAAGCTAGATAAATGGATTAGACAGATTGATGTGTATTGCAGGGTGAAGAACATTGATTTAGACAGAAGTAAAATTTAGTTGGCCAACCTACGCCTTGGAGGAACTGCCTTGGTATGGTGGGAAGGAAGGACACAAGCTGATTTGAAGAAGCATGGTAAAATTCTTTCTACCTGGAGTGAATTTGTTTTTTCCATTAAAAAACAATTCTATCCACTAGCTTATATGCAGCAAGCTATGATGAGTTGGCAAACTCTTCGCCAATTAAAGGGGCAAAGTGTACAAAGCTACACCCAAGAATTTTAAAAAGAGCTTTAATTCTAGGAATTTATCTAGATTCACCTCAAACTTTGCTGAAGTATATAGGTGGTCTACACATCTATTTGAGGCATAGCATTCTCATGTTTAACCTTACTAGCATAGATGAGGTATCTATTCAGGCTACACATATAGAGGCTAGAGGCAAGAATGTGAACCCAGAGGTTGGGGGATCATCAAAACCCACTGCAAGCAAGAACAAGGAAAAGAGGAAGCAAAAATGGAAAGAGAGGAAGACAAACACTGTACAGAAAGACAAACCTTCATGCACTCACTGCAAGAAGGATGGACATGATGATAAACATTGCTGGTCTTTGCATTCGGAGCTAAAAACTAAGAAGTTCGATGGCAAGAAGAAGAAGACTGCTACTACTATTAAGAAAGATTTGGGGTCAGACTCAGGTGATGAAACAACAATCGCAACCACAGGTATAAAAGGTAAAAATTTTGAAGCATCTACTAGTAATTCTACACAAACTATTGATAATGAAGAAAATGAGAGGAAAAGACATGAGCTTTTTCATATTAGAGTTATTTCCAAGCATCAAAAGATTGATAGTTTATTTGATAATGGCTCACAAGTAAACTTGATTTATGAAGTAATTGTAAAGAAATTGGGACTACTGACCACACCTCACAAGAAGCCATATCAATTAGGTTGAGTATGCGATAAAGCAAAGCTACAAGTGACTAGACAATGTAAACTTAGGTTTGCTTTTGGGTCAGCATTTGTAGATGAGGTTGAGTTAGATATAGTTCCCTTTGATATATGTGATATTGTTTTAGGAAGTCCTTACTTGTATGATAGAAAAGCCATTTTCTATAGAGCTGAAAATAAGTATCAACTCACAAAAGATGGAATAGAATATATTGTAAGAGCTCATCAGCTCAAAAATAACTACACTCTCATTAACTCAGGGCAGATGAAAAGAATTGTAAATTCATGCAAGCAATTTTTACTAATGGTTGTAAAGGAAAAGAAACCTGATAAAACCAATGTATTTGAAGGCTGTGATGCTAAACAACAAGCTGATTTAGAAAAATTTGTTTTAGAATATGATATCCTATTTCAAGAACCTAAAGGTCTACCGCCCAAAAGGGAAATTGTACATGATATCAATTTGCAACAAGATGCTCCATTGCCTAAAATCGGAATGTACAGGTTATCCACTTTATAGAATGCAGAGATCAAGAAGTAGGTACAAGAGCTGCTCGACAAAGGATTCATAAGGCCAAGCACATCACCATGCGGATCTCCAATTGTGTTGGTGAGAAAGAAAGATGGTTCATGGAGGATGTGCATTGATTACATAGCACTAAATAAAATAACGATCAAGAATCGTTATCC
The DNA here is from genome assembly GCA_031772625.1 of Pinus tabuliformis. Classification (NCBI taxonomy): domain Eukaryota; kingdom Viridiplantae; phylum Streptophyta; class Pinopsida; order Pinales; family Pinaceae; genus Pinus; species Pinus tabuliformis. The sequence continues at coordinate 274,547,063 of CM062817.1, forward strand.
TCTTCCTCACATAGATGATCTATTAGATCAGTTAAAAGAAGTTGTTTACTTTTCCAAGTTGGACTTGCATAGTGGTTACCATCAGGTTAGAGTTGTAGAACAATATGCATGGAAGACTACTTTCAAAACAAATCAAGGGTTGTATGAATGGCTGGTTATGCCTTTTGGCGTAACTAATGCTACTGCCACTTTCATGAGAGTAATGAATGATGTACTCCTACCTTTTATTGATGATTTTGTAATTGTATATTTAGATGACATTCTTGTTTTCAGTAAAACATGGGAAGAACATTTGAAGCATGTAAAGCAGACTCTAGATGTTTTGAAAAAAGAAAATCTCTATGTTAAATTATCAAAGTGTGAATTTGGAAAAACATCTTTAAATTATTTGGGTCATATTGTAGGGGTTGGTGAATTGAAGATAGATCCCTCTAAGGTTGAAGTCATTGTAAACTGGCCTAAACCCAAATCTGCTACAAAAGTTAGAAGCTTCCTAGGAGCAACACAGTATTGGAGAAAGTTTATTGCTAACTTTTCCTTAATTGCAGCTCCCTTACATGCTTTAATAGGATTGAACAAGGTGTTTCAGTGGGGAGGCAAACAGTAGAAAGCCTTCGACACCTTGAAAGAAAAAATTAGTACAGCACCAGTACTAGCATTGCCATATCTTCAAAGACCATTTGAGATCGAAACAGATGCCAGTGACTATGCCATGGGAGTAGTGTTGATGCAACATGGTAAACCCATATGTTATCATTCTGAGACATTTAATTCTGCAGTAGTTAATTATCCCACATATGATAAATAATTGTATGCATTAGTGCAGAGTGTGAAAAAGTGGAAACATTACCTATTGGGCAAAGAAACAGTTATACATACTAATCATCAACCACTTCAGTATTTACACTCACAAACTAAATTGCAGCAATCAAGACACTATAGGTGGATGGGTTTTCTATAGCAGTTTCATCTAGTCATCAAGTATAAGAAAGGCATACACAATAAAGTTGCAGATATGTTATCCAGAGCAATTATAAATGCATCTACTATACTTAAGATGTAGATTTTAAGGATGTATATGCAACTTTAAGTCATGGCAAACAAGTAGAAGAATTGGATTATCATGTTAAGGACCAACTCTTGTATCATTTGGGAAAGTTATGCATTCCTAAAACTGAAAGAGTTAACATAATCCAAGAAGCACACACCTCTCTAATATCAGGTCATTTTGGTGTAAGTAAAATAGTTGCACAGCTGCAAAGATTTTGTTATTGGAAAAGAATGCATGAAACAGTTTCTAGATATATTAAATGGTGTACGATGTGTGCTAAAAGCAAGCCCAGCAATAGAAAACTAGGCTTTTACACTCCACTTCCAGTTCCTTCTCATCCTTGGGAAAGTGTTTCCATGGACTTTGTTGGGGGACTGCCAAAATCTAGAAAAGGTCATGACTATTTATATGTTATTGTGGACAGGTTCAACAAAATGTGTATTTTAATACCTTGTAACAAACATATTACAGCTGAACAAACAACGAAGTTGTTCTTTCAGCATGTCTGGGTGCATTTTGGGTTACCCACTTCCATAGTATCTGATCGAGATTCCCGATTTGTTGGGAAGTTTTGGTCAAGTCTATGGGAGTTGATGGACACCAGACTGAAGAAGAGCACAGCCTTTCATCCACAAACAGATGGCCAAACAAAGGTGGTCAACAAGACAGTGATCTAGTTGCTCAGGGGCTATTGCAGCAAGCATCCCAAGCTTTGGGATGAACATTTATGTTATGTGCAACATGCTTACAACTGTGCTAAACATTCTTCTACACAGAGATCTCCTTTTGAGACTTGTTTTGGTTTTATACCAAGGTCTCCCTTGGATTTTGTCTTTGAAAAAGACATAGCAGTTGATGGACACAACGATGTGGACAAAGCAACTAGGTTCATTGAACAGAACCAAGAAATTCACTAGGCAGTGCAGGAACAACCGGAGATAAGCCAATCCAAGTACAAGGCAAGGCATGATAAGCATCGGATGGAGCATAGCTTCCAAGTTGGTGATCAAGTCTGGTTGTATATCAGCAAGGACATAATGCAAGGTGAAGGAAAGAAGCTGAAGCCAATAAGGTATGGGCCTTTCAAGATACTTGAGAAAATTGGTGAGAATGCTTTTCACCTTGATTTTCTAGCTTACATGCACATCTATTCAGTAGTTAATGCAGAGAACTTGAGACTATTTGAACCTTCTTTGATTGAAGATCCCAAAGAGCAAAGTTAGTTTCCTTCTATTGATGATCTGTTGCCTGAATATCTCAATGAGTTGCAAGAAGATACAGTTCTGGATAGGAAGGTGAGAACTACGTGTAGTGGGGATGTTGAGTACCTGAGAATTGGACTCAAAGGTTCAAAACCCAGCAGTACAAAATGGATAGATATTGGGCAAGTGAGGAAGCCATATCCTCACTTGAGCGATGCTTGAAAACCAACTTTTGGTGGTCCAAAAGCCTTTTTCAGTGGGAAGGCATGATCAAAATGGATCCTAGAATACTCTCTAAGTCTTCAAAATCATTCAAAAGACCAAAAAAATCGCATAAGGAAAACCTATGGAAAAGTCAAATTACACTATCGGCAACCAAAAACACCAAGAAATAGTGGAAAACAGGCTTATTGGAGGCGTGAATAGTGAATGCATAGGAGACATCGGATCTAGCTAATCAACGGTCCAGAACTGATTGGTGAAACGCAATCGGTGGTGGCAAAGGAAGGCAATGGACGGAGACCCCATGATATATGTGATTCGATGAGCGGGGTCAATGAGGACCGTCGATCAAGCACACAGATCGACTGTCCATGTTGCATCGCACTATCACTATCGGAAAATATAGTGGAGCGGGGCTATATACATACACATGTATGTGATGCGATTGCCGGACCTGATAATAATTATAAACCATATTCGATATAATTTGAGTTCCGGGAAACAACAATTTCCTTTGTATTTGTGTATTTCATTTATTAAACGAAATACAAAGGATAAAGCGCTGATGCGATAAACCGGACCTGAAAGGGTTTATTAATGTCATTGAACACTATTTCAAGTCCGATAAAGCGGGATTTTCACATTTTAACGCATTTTTAATATAAAAGGGAAATCCACGAAACAAGTGGGATTTCAGGAAGCCAAAGGCAATAAGTGGTTTGGGCCAGGCTCCGCCCAATCCCATACATAGGCCACCATGTGTCTAGGTTGAGGAGAGAGGAAACCACCCTTATCGGGCAGTTAACCTCCGTATGACAGAGCCACCCAAAATTAACCATAGTCGTTGGATCTAGATCTCCCAGATCAATAGTGAAGATGTGATATTGCTATAAAGGCGGACCCGATAGGAGAATAGGACGCAATTGTGAATATTTGAAGTCCGTATGAACAATGTTTTTGGTGGATTTTCACAGTTTTGAATGCATTTCTTTGTGTTAATAGAAAGTGGCCATTTTAGGGATTTCAAAGGCTTGATGCACTCATCCATTGCATAATAGGTGGCCACCTCCCCTAAAGGCATTATACAATGATTATTTAATGCTAGAAGAGGGATTTGAGTGGACAGAGGCCGGGAGACAGAAAGCCGAGAAGAGGAAATGAACAAGCAACACAAAATGGATTTAAAAGCCACAGACCGAAAGAAAAAAAGGTAGGCAGTATTGAAAGCAATGCTGAGACAGAGAAATAGAGACAGAGAGCCAGTAAGGAGAGTCTGTGTACTCAAAAGAGACTTGGGGTATCCAAGTAAAGCCTTATTGTTTTGTATCTATTGTGTGAGGCTCAAATTGAGCTCATACTGTTGTAAAACTCTATTTGTAATCATAATAGAGAGGTCACCACTGAAGGTTGGACCAGGAGATGTAACCCAGGAGTATTGGGTGAACTCCTTATTAAATTTGTTGTGTTTATGTGTGTTGTCTATTATGCTTCTTTACTTCTTCATTGTCTGTGTATTTCGCAATCTTATCGATCCATTGCATAAAATAACATAGGCAAATCCATTCACATGAGTTTGTAATAACTTAATAAATGTCTTAGATCTCATTATCAGATCATTTCCCCATGAAAGTTCTATTTTTCCCGATTTACAAGATCGACGCTAATGGCCTTTGTATTCCCTGCATCGATGTGCAGAGATTAGCACTATTCCCCACCGGAGTCGCCAATTTGTGGTGAAGTAAAATTATAAGTGCGGACACGAACGAATTCCTCTAGCCCCATAATGGGTCTAGCCACAACAGTTACATTCTATGGAAGATTTCCTTAGGTTAGGATCAATCAAGAGGGCCAACCTCTTGGTCACTGATCCTGTTATGAAAATTTTATTAAATTATAGCTGAATCTTCCATCTCTAGAAGGTCCGTAATGGAAGTCTGGTAAATGGTTTGGCCCGATGGGGTTGAGGATGACAGTTTGGGTTCCTTTCCCCTATAATGATGGAACTACCTCAAGGGGTAAGTCCTTCTCCCATGAGAAGAGGATCCATTTCCCATCCATATTTCTTATATAAACCTCCCTTCTTCCCAAGCACAAACTAGTTGAAGTGACATAGTTAGAGTGTTGGATAAGTGTGAGTATACTATTTTGATTTGACAAGCAAGCTATTAATAGTTGTAGCCATCTAGTTGTGTGAGGGAGAAGTGTGTTTGGTTTAGAGTGAAGCCTAAAGGGAAGAATATTTAAACTATTGTTGTTTGAAGCCATCATGAAGTGCTAGCAGAAGTGTGTGGGAACCTGGTCTTGTCAGAGGAAGACTATGACATCAAGACAAATGGTTGTAATCTCTCTTTGATATTAATATATGAAACTATCGATTGATTTCCTACATGTTTTGTAATATTACATATTCATGTCTTGATGCTTCTTGAATCATTAAGTAGGTTGGATTGCAATTTGTCTATTATTATGTTTGTGTTCTATTGTTGTTTACCTGTTTCAAGAGCTTGAAGAAGGAAGCGAGATATTGTTGGAGCGAGCAAGCGAGGACATCATCAAGCAGGATAAGTGACCAAGAGGTAGGCCCTCTTGATTGATCCTAACCTAAGGAAATATTACATAGAATGTAACTATTGTGGTTAGACTCGTTATCAGGCTAGAGGAATGCATTCATGTCCACACTTATAATTTTAGTTCACCACAGCTCCAAAAAGTGCTAATTGAGCAAAAATTTCACTGCACAGTGGGCCATAATCTATCGCCCGACTGTTCGATCGCAAATTGCAATCAACAGAAAACTAGCGGCCTTATGGTCTATGAATGTGGCGAGGCGATATGCGATTGCGATATGGCAGACATGATGAAGCTATTAACCGGAACAAATAATTTTTTTGCATCGGGATCCTTTCACAAATTGCAATCGGTGGAGTACCAGCGATCTTATATGTGCGAAACTTTGTCTTCTGCGAAGCTCAATTGCGATTATCACATCACAACCCAGGTATGTCGAGGGTTGATTATCTATAGGAATGCATCGCGGCTACAGGGGGTCGATTCTGTAATGCCTTCCTTCCTGCCTCTCCTATTGCAATGTGCGATTTTGATTATCACATCGCACCCTGGCTGTTCTAGGGCCAATTTTTAATGCCAACCCTCCTACGACATGAAATTAGCGAAATGCGGTAGCCAATGGAAGCCTGGCACTTGGCGCCTCCCCATTCACTGAAGGACCCTACCACTTCATCCACTCATGCCATGTGTCCAAGTCAAATCTAAACTTTGACTTTCTCTAACTTCTACATATGACCTCAGATCCGATTTTCGTTCGCACCTTTGGAAGTAGGATGATGAGTTCTTCGATCTAAAGCTAAGTTTATAGAGATTCTAACACTTTGAGTTTTGAGCCTAATTTTGAGCACCTGATCAGGCAAGGAGATGAAGAATAGTTTATTTCTTAGGGAAAGTATGCCAACGAGATACTAAAGAAGTTCCACATGCAGAGCAGCAAACCCATGGAGACTCCTCTAGCATGAAATTAGAGGAAGGAAGATTCCACTTCAGGTGAAGTAGTGAAGGTTACTATTTATAGGCATCTTGTGGGTTTACTTATGTATTTGGTGAAAACATGATCAGACATATGTTTTGCAGTTAACCAACTTAGTGAAGCAATGGTAAATCCAACCAAAATATATTGGAAGGCAGAAAAATATGTGTTGAGATACCTTAGAGGCACCACTTAGTTTGGTATTTCGTACAGACAAATAGAGGGATTGAAGCTTCAAGGCTTCACAAATGTAGATTAGGCAGGGAGTCCATCCGACAAGAAGAGCAAATAAGGGGGAATCTTTATTATTGGGTTAGTAGTAGTTTCTTTATAAAGCACGAGGAAGAGATTATTTGCACTCATTTCAGCAAAATCAGAGTACATGGTTGCTAGTCAAGAAGCTTGTGATGCTAACTGGAAGAGGAAGATCATTGTTGGGTTATTTGGTCAGCAGATGGATCCTACAGTGATTTACTATGTGTTACACAATATTTTGTCACACCTCCTGCACTTCCCCTTGACATACCCTGAAGTGCCCGAAAGATGAACATTATGCATTGTACTCATTCATATATGTAGCTCAGGTCCTCCCTAAGACATTGATTGGAAAATTACTTGAGCTTCCCCTGAAGAAAATAGCTCTAAAACCCTAATTTGAGAATCATTGCACTTATGAGACTAAAAATAGTGATGATTGATTCTTGCACTATACTCAACCTATGATCGCATCACTCTATTCACTTGTATACTTGCGAAGATCCCAAAAAGGCAATTTTCCCAAAGAGGATAAGAAGCTTCGTGACTTAGAAGATTACATAGTGGCAAGCTAGAGGTTGTTCAACATAGATGAGTTTGAATTCTTCCAACTTGGCCTCTTGGTCTTATCCCTATGACCTACCTCCTTGAGATAAGACCTACTCCTATGTTTGGATATATCCTAACTCCCTTTCCCAACCTATATATACATCCTCTCCCATTCCCAAATGATTGGTCTATGCCTATTTGCACCCTTATGCTAATACTGTGCCTATATGCTACTCATTTGGCTTGGAGAAGGAGTGCTTGGGGAGCTTAGCTTGGAGTTGGATATTCATTCAAGGAGATCCTATCAACATCAAGGCTTGGTTGTATGCTTCCCCTTATTTTCTATTACTATACAACTGCTGGTTCATTTTCCCTAAATGTGTATGCTCATGTATCATTTAGCTTAACATTCCTTGATCAGTTAAGTAGGTCACTTTTGAATATGCTATTTGTATTTGCATGCCTTGTTGTGTCTTGATCTCTTGTGAAAGTGCATAAACACTAGGAGAAGAAGGAACGAGCTCGTGATTCAAGGCCTTCAGCAAAGGAGATAAAGATAACATCAGAAGGAGGTAGGTCATATTCTTCATCTCTTTTTTCAATTGCAACTTAGGAAAGTGTCTAGTAGATTGTCACTTCGGTTGCTAGACCCACTCATTGGGCTAGAGGGATCGTCTTTGTCCACAGAGAGGATTTACCTAGACAACAAAATGGTGACTCCACTAGGGAATCTATTTTTGGGTTGTGTTATATTCTTTCCACGACTAGCCCCAGTAGTTAGACCGGGGGGTTAGAGGGGGGGCGGAGCTCCCCCTTCATTGTGTCGGGCGCAGTGAAGGTGGTAGCCCCCATGCCGGGGGGTTTGAGGGGGGTGGTAGCCCCCCTCTATAGGGTCTGTGGCAATGCCCAGGGGAAAAGTTTTTTGGACCCTATATTAGGTGGGCAGACCTACCTATGGTTTTGTGCATGGATTTCGTGCATGGTTTTGGGCGCGATGGTTTTCCGTTCATGGTATTTTGTAGATCTGGTCAACAGAACTATGGTTATGTTCTAATATAGGGTTAATGGATTAGGGTTTATGGATGCTTCAACATGTATATATATGTATTGTAACATTGAAAGGAACATAAATGGATTAGGGTTTATGGATGCTTCGACATGTATATATATGTATTGTAACATTGAAAGGAACATAATGAAAAATCAATCTGGCAGTCCCGGTTTTGGGATCCAGGGGAAAATCTCTGTGTATATTTGTTTTATGTGTTATTCTCTTGCCATTGTTTATTTTATGTTTTTTAGAATTCGTAGGCAGGTAATTTGTGTACAGGGTTAAAACCTACGTTTGGTATCAAAAAAAATTTGGCTTCAAGGGGAAGCCTTTGCTGCTGAGGGGTTTTGCTCGAACCTGTGGTAGACCCTATTCAGTGGTGTATCTATGGGATCGATTCTTGTGGTGAAAGAAGATGGAAAGTAGTGGAAAGATAGAGATCGAGAAATTTAATGGTCAGAGTTTTGAGTTGTGGAAACTCAATATGGAGGATCTGCTGGTGGATAAATATTAGTGGATCACAGTAGATCCAGGTACTAAACCAACGACAATGTCTGATGAAGACTAGAAGAAGTTGGATCCAAAGGAAAAAAGCACAGTATGATTATGTGTCTAAGATTCATTATTTTTCAATGTATTAGGGGAAGCTACGACGAAGGCTTTGTGGGACAAGTTAGGGACTTTGTACCAATCTAAGTCTCTAGTGAATAAACTGTTCCTACGGAAAACGTTGTATAACCTGAGGATGAAATATGGAGACTCGGTGACAGAGCATTTGAACACATTTAATACTATGGTAATCCAGTTATTATCTATTGATATTAAAATTTCTGATGAATATAAGTGCATCAGTTTGTTGTGTTCTCTACCAGATTCGTGGGATAGTCTGGTTGTTGCAATAGGTAGCAATGCAACTACCTTGCAGTTTGATGAAATAGTCTCATCCTTACTGACGGAGGAGATGAGATGGAAAAATATGGAGAGCCAGAATGGTGATGCCTTGTCTATATGAGGACCATCCTAGAACAGAAACAAAAATAAGTCCTTGAGTGGGGGATTTAAATTTAGAGGGAGATCTAAATCTCCAGGAAAACCTATAAAGGTGTGTTGGAAATGTAGAAAGGAAGGGAACTACAAAAGGGATTGTAAATCTAAAGCTCCTGAGAAAGGAAAGGGATCTGATGATGCTCCTTCTATAGAGGCAAAAACCACCTCAGATGAAGGTGGGTATGTGTACTTGGCTTCTTCCTCAAGTACACATGTAGATCATGAGGCATGGTTGATTGACTCAGGTGCATCCTTTCACTTCACTCCCCATAGGGAGTGGTTCTGCAAGTATGAGAAATATGATGGTGGTGATCTATTCTTAGGGGATGACAGGAACGCTAGAATCATTGGTTGCGGAAAAGTCAAGTTGAAGTTACAAGGTGGAAGGATTAGAACACTTCTGGGTTTTCTACATATTCCTGCATTAGCAAGAAATCTAATTTCTGTTAGCAAGCTGGAGACGATGCAGGCGTAAAAACAGTGTTCAATAAAGATACATGCAAGATGGTTCAGGGAGCACTGGTATTGATGCAAGGAGTTCAGGTTGGAACTCTGTACAAGCTGCAAGGTATCACTATTATTGATGGGTGCAACAGTTTTGTGGTTCCTGAAAGTGAAGCAGAAAATCTAGTGGTCTCTAGATAAAAGACTATGCTATGGCATCAAAGGCTTGCACATATTGGAGAGAAGGGCCTTCAAATACTTCATGGTAAAGGTATGGTAGAAGGTATGTCTAATATCTCTCTACATTTTGATTTATGTGAAAATTGTGTATATGGGAAGAAGAATCGAGAGAGTTTCCCCTCTAGTGGTAAGAGGGCGACACAGATATTAGAGCTTGTGCACAGTGATGTGTTTGGACCTGTGTCGGTTCCATCATTGGGTAATTCTATGTACTATGTATCATTTATAGATGACTTCTCAATGAATAAATGGATATATTTCCTAAAGAATAAATTCGAAGTCTCTGACAGGTTTAAATAAAATAAGGCTCTGGTGGAAAATCAGACATAGAAGAAGATAAAGGTGCCGAGGACAGATAATGGTGGAGAGTTTTACAAGAAGGAATTTGAAGAGTTCTGTAAGAAGTGTGGTATAGCACAGCAGAAGATTACTCCATACACACCTAAGAAAAATGGAGTTGTAGAAAGAATGAACAAGACGTTGATGGAAAGGGTAAGAAGCATGCTCAGTGGTGTCGGGTTAGGACAAGAATTATGGCTAGAGGCGGTGGAGACTGCATGTTACCTGGTCAACAGTTCACCTTCATCAGCGTTGGAGGATAAGACTCCACAAGAGGTATGGACTGGTAAGAAACATTCTCTTTCACATCTGAGGGTATTTGTATGTGATGCATATGTACATGTTCCAAGGGAGAAAAGAACAAAGTTGGATAATAAATCTGAAAAGTGCATTTTTATTGGGTATAAGGATGGCTTAAAAGGTTATAAGCTTTGGAACCTAGTAACAAGGAAGGTTGTGTACAGTCGAGATGTGGTGTTTAGAGAGGTGAAATATGTTATTAAACATCAATTCCTACCAAAGGAACCTAAGAAGATAGAGTTTGAGCTAAAGGAGGAAGAATCAGACTCTACAACAAAAGAGGAATCAGAAGATGAAGAGCCACAAACTCTGATTCTGAGAAGATCAGTTTGAGAAAGAAGGCAACCAAAAAGGTATAGTCCATCTGATTTCTGTTCAAATTTTTCTTTATCTATTACTGATGATGATACCAGAACTGTGAAGGAAGCAGTAGATCCAGAGGATGGCAAACTCTAAAAAGAGTCCATGGTTGATGAAATGACATCTTTGCACAAAAATGAGGCTTGGGATCTGGTGGAGTTGTCGACTGGAAGGAAACCCATTGGCAACAAATGAGTGTTCAAGAAGAAGATGAATGCAGAAGGAAGTGGAGAAATACAAAGCTCATTTGGTAGCAAAAGGTTATTCCCAGTTGTCGGGAATTGATTTTGGTGATATTTTTTCTCCTGTTTCCAAGGTAGCTTCTATTAGATTACTTTTATCTGTTGTTGCTGCTTTTGATTTTGAGGTAGAACAAATGGATGTGAAGACAACATTTCTTCCCAGGGATCTAGAAGAAGAGATCCACATGAAGCAACCTAAAGTATTTGTGGTGAAGGGTAAGAAAGAATTGGTATGCAAGTTAAAAAATTCTCTGTATGGGTTAAAATAGTCACGAAGGATGCGATATCAGAAATTTGATACATTTATATGGCGACTTGGCTTCACTAGAAGCAGAAGAAGATCACTGTGTGTATTTTAAATTAATTGGTGACCGTATAATATATCTGGTCTTTTATGTGGATGATATGTTGCTGGTTGGAACTGACAAATAAATTATCCATGATTTGAAGACCAAATTGTCCTCCAAATTCGACGTGAAATATCTTGGTTCTGCAAACTATATTTTGGGCATGGAAATTAAATGAGATCGAGTAAAGAGGAAGCTACACCAGAGGAAGTATGTCGAGATAATATTGCAGAGGTTTAATATGCAGGATAGTAAACCGGTGAAGGTTCCCATTCCTGTAGGTGTAAAGTTATCTGCTAAACAGTGTCCCAAGACACAAGAAGAGGAAGAGGACATGTTTCATGTTCCATATGAAAGTGTAGTCGGTATTTCGATGTATGCAATGGTCTGTACTAGACCATACATTGCACATGCAATGGGAGTATTGAGCAGGTTTATGTCAAAGCCAGGGAAGGAGAATTGGATAGCAGTGAAGTGGGTTTTTAGGTATTTGCGTGGCACTAGTGATTATGGTTTGTGCTACCAAGGAAGACCAGGATTGGACAGAGTTTTGGACATCTGTGGCTTTGTTGATGGAGACTGGGTTGGAGATCTAGATCAAAGAAGATCTACAAGTGGGTATGTGTTTAACCTATTTGGAGGTGCAGTTAGTTGGACGAGTAAGAGACAATATGTAGTGGCACTATCAACTATAGAGGAAGAATACATGGTAGCCACTCATCCAAGAAAGGAAGCAGTTTGGTTGCAGAGTTTGTGTTCAAGTATGGGGTTAGTACAATGAGTTATAAGGATAGACTTTGATAACCAAAGTGTAATTTTTTTGGCAAAGAACCCTACCTATAATTCAAAGACAAAGCACATTGATGTTTAGTATCACTTTGTGAGGGATATGGTAGAAGACAAAAATGTGTTGTTGGTAAAGGTGGACACTTTGAAGAATACTACAAATGCATTGACAAAGTTTGTGAGCACTGAGAAGTTCTAATGGTGTAGAGAAACAATGGGTGTTGCAGGTCTAGATCAATGACTAAGCTCTCTTGTGGCCCCTTGTGGAAAGAGAACAACAAGTGGGAGAATGTTGGGTTGTGTTATATTCTTTCCAAGACTTGCCCCAGTAGTTGGACCGGTGGTTTAGAGGGGGGGCAGAGCTCGTCCTTCGTTGCGCTGGGCATAGCGAGGTGGTCAGAAGGGGGGCAGTAGCCTCCCTTGTCGGGGGGTTTAAGGGGGGTGAGGTCCAGGGCAACACCCCAGGGAAAATTTTTTTGGACCCTATATTAGGTGGGCAGACCTACATATGGTTTTGTGCATGGATTTCACACATGGTTTTGGGTGCGAAGGTTTTCGGTCCATGGTTTTTTGTAGATCCAGTCAAGGTAACTAGAATTATGTTCTAATCTAGGGTTAATGGATTGGGGTTTATGGATGCTTTGACATGTATATATATGTATTGTAACATTGAAAGGAACATAATGAAAAATCAATTTGGTAGTCTCGGTTTTGGGATCCAGGCGAAAATCTCTATGTATATTTGTTTTATGTGTTATGCTCTCGCCATTGTTCATTTTCTGTTTGCTAGAATTTATATGTAGGTAATTTCTGTACGGGGTTAAAACCTATAGCTATAACCCATTCCATGCAATCATTCACCTTGATTTTGTGATGAGTTTGACCAACCATCAGTTTTCTAGCTTATTTGCATCAATCTGGGTTTATACCATCACTGATTACTGCCTTAGAGTGCTAAGTTTGGATTGTTTCTTGGAATCCTTTTTGTTTTTTCCCATATTCCTCGCCCATCATGGGTTTAGCTCTAACAGTCACGATGGCATTGTGGTTTTTACCTTTACAGTCGTAATGCACAAAAATTTCTTCATTTTTTGGTTAGGCTGAAATCATCACTACTTTTGCTATACAAAGTAGCGATGATAACCCACTCATCATGGGTTTGGGTATATAAAGTAGCGATGATCTTTGAATGTGAGAATTTTTAATATTTCTTCCTTAGAATCCAGTGTTTCTTGGCCCCTAAGGTCTTTTCCTATCTTGTATGCTTGGATTTGTCTGTTTTTTATTGATTGTCTTGATTAATTTGAAAAAATTGTCTCATTCAATTTGAAGTGAAATCTGATTGAGTTCTAGGGTTTCTAGTCAATTGTTCATCACTTGCTGCTTGTTGGTGTCATTGAGAAGTTTTTTTTGTTGATTGATTGAGTGTTGTTTTCCATGGAAATCATTGAAAACGTCGTTTTACATTTGTTTTAGATTGCATTTCGAAATTTACTTTTCGTGAAAATGCGTTAGTTGCATTGAAAAGTTATTTTTTGAGATTCATCATTGGAAATAGATCACATTTTTCAGTGATTGAAAGCTAAAAATTGTATTAGGTGCATCAAATCATTCAAAATGGAAAGAAAATCATAATTCATATAAGTGCATCTTTGTAAAGTAAAACCGTTTTGCTTTCGAAAAACTTGCATCTAGGATAGTGAAAATTGATTTTTTTTACTTTTGGCGTTGCATTTGGAAGACGAAAGTGAAAGTTAGTAGAAGGCATTTTGCATGATGCATTTTTTTAATGCATTATTGATTTAAATTTCTTCCCTCGGTTAGTCTAGCTTTCATTGAAGTGGAAATTTTTCCTTTCTCATATGGTTGCATCATAGGTGTTCAGGTGACATTGCTTTGAGCCCAAAACTGAAACATAATTGATGATACATGTTTAAAAATTTATCAATTAATCTAAGGAGCATTTGAAACATTAATGCTCGTACTTAGTGGTCTAGGTTAGAGACGTGTTTTGGCATCTATAAAACTTAGCAGCTGTAGTTCGCAGTACTCTTGCATTAGACAGTGCTAGCATGAAATTGTGCTCCCCATACTGTCAAGTATATAAAGGGAGACCCTCATAGGTTACAAACCTTTATCCATAGGAAACCAAGTCTGCCACCTTGTAAACCTGATACACCGAACACAACATTTGGGGAGATTTCCTGCATGCACGTCAAGTCCTTAGTAAATTTATTTTCTAAGGTGTATATTGCAGTTCAAAGTTACCTGGTAATCCCTTTTGCCTAGAGTATCTTGAGTAGTCATTTCGATCTTTTCTAACTCCTTAAACTTGAAAAGATCATGGAGTACTTGTCCTTTCAATCTTGCTAAACCAACGAAAGCAACTACAGTCACCTTTTTGTCCTTTTCTTGACTCTTAAAACATGAAAAGGAAAAGTTTTTATTTCAAATTCTAAAATTAATTGACCATGGAACAACAACCTTCTTGTGGAAATACTCCTTAGTAGATCTTAGGTTGACACCAATGGCAACATTTCTTGAGTCTACCAGTTACGGAAACCCCTCTGATGGGAATCCTAGTCCTTTTCCTTCTTTTGGAAATACTGGTGCTCCCTATATGGCGATGTTATCCCTTCCTGGATTGACCATTAGTCCAGCAGTTTGGTTATTTTCGACCTCAGTGGTTTCGAGTGTCCAAACTTCTTTTCAACCAAGCTCTCCTCCACCTGAACAACATCAACCTCATGTTGATCCTAAATTTGATCCCTTGCCTTCTTCGCCTATTTCTTCACCCCGTTCTTCCTCTTTGCTTGGTGAAAGTCTGGATTCTAGTAATTAGGAAGCTATGAAAAAGAAGAAGAGGGCGAAGAAGAAGAAGCAAAATAAGCAAGGTAGCAACCAAGAGGTCATTGCTACAGATGTAACTAATGAAGAAAAATCTTCCAACCAGCCCCAGAAAGTCAAATTCCCTTGCATGCTATGTAAGGGTGACCACCTTCTTTGGAATTGTCCTGGTATTCCCAAGGTCTCAGAAGTGTGGTCCACAGGTTCACATCGACCTTTGCCATCATCCTTTGGCAATCATGCTGGTGATAAACCTTCAACTAGTAAAGCTCATGGGAAAATAGGAAAAGTCAAATTTCCTTGTAAGTTGTGTGAAGTTAATCATCCCATTCACCTTTGTCCTCTTATGGGTGAAGCTTCCAAAGAGTTGAAAAACCTTACAATTTCTCAACCTCGTCTTTCGACTAGGTATCGAAAAATTTCCCCTGATCCTTTGCTAGTTGATCTAGTGATTAATCAAAAGTCATCTTTGGTCAACTCCACTCTCTCTGAAAGTGAGTCTCATGAGTCTGTTCTTGACCAACCATTGGTTGAGAAAACGATAGATTTGACTCGACCTTCATTTAATCGTACCTTTTAGGTAGAGAGTGAACCCCATACTGCTCAGGTTCTTCTGGTTTCTTCAGTTTCAAATGACCTAGAGGTAAATCCTCTTGTTCCTGAGGTGCATGAGAGTAGCTCTCATGTTCCCATAGAGAAAGAGGGTAGTTATCACGTTCCTATGACACCCCATCCAAGTAGTTTGGTCACTTCTTTTGATTGGAGTCGACTGGTAGGATATCACCTTCCTTGTTATGTACCTTTCTAGATTACAGTACAGGCTTACCATATGGCCGTACCTAGCATAATCATAGACAAGGGTGCATCTGTTAGAATTTTGTCTTCAACTGCTTGGCAAGCTTTAGGTTCTCCTCAGCTTGTCCCCGTCACCCAGAATCTATTAGATTTTAACAGAGGAACCAGTCAACCATTAGGGATCCTTCCTAAATTACCTATTACTTTGGGAGGAAAGACTATCTATATAGACATGATGGTTGTCCAAGGCCCGTTAGATTTTAATCTACTCCTTGGCCATGAATATGTTTATGTCATGGGAACCCTTTTTTCTTCCCTCTTTCAAGTGATGTGTTTCCTGCATGAAGGAAGCATTGTGATCATTGATCAGCTTACATTCAATGGTCCTGAATCAACACCCCATCAATCATCATCCCTAAATGGTTCTTATGTGCAAGCGGTATCACCACAAGTTAATTACGTGGCCAACTATTCCATGCCCACATCTACTAATGATCTCATAAGTGATGTAATACACCATGTACTAGGGGCGTTGGAGTTCGATTTTTCATTTGGATCCCTAGACATGTAACCCTTCCAGAGTGTTGTTATCCTACCTAATGAGAACCTCTTGGAAGCCATGGCCTCTTTTGGCCTGTGATGAAAGGGATATGGAGCAGAGTTCCATGTCTTATTTCAAGCTCCTTAAAAAATGAAACAAGGGATGGAGTAGAGTTCCCTATATTGTGTCAAGCTCCTTAAAAAATGAAACAAGAGATGGAGCAGAGTTCCTTGTCTTGTGTCAAGCTCCTTAAAAAATGAAACAAGGGATATGGAGCAGACTTCCTTGTCTTGTGTCAAGCTCCTTAAAAAATGAAACAAGGGATATGAGGATAGTTCTTTTACCATGTCAACCTCGTTAAAAAATGAAATAGGTTCCCATGAGGATAGTTCTTTTACTATGTCAACCCAGTTAAAAATGAAACAAGGTGTCATGAGCATGGTTCTTTTCCTGTGTCAAGCTCGTTAAAAAATGAAACAAACCCCTTTCCAATTTGAGTCTTTGATTAGATCTCGTAGAATCCTAGTCGAGTCTTTCACTTGATCTCATAAGTTAACCTTCATTCCATCCACCTCTTAGTAACCAATAGTCTACTTAAGTGAATGAAATGAAGCTTTGGGGGCATGTACCTCGAATTGCATCATTATATTAGATATCATTTTGGGATTCAACTGCGTTAAGTAAGTCATTCACGTATGAAAACTTATCTCAAGCATATTTTATCTTTGTTTCAAGCTTGTGTAAAAATGAAACTGTTAAGTTATGGTATGTTCTATGCTTATAACAGTTTACTTCTTTTTCTTATTATATTCCACAGATTAGCAATCACATGTACATAAAGTAAAGTGCAGATAGAACATTAAATGATCGACAGAAAACAAGCCAAGACAAGAGACACAAGATGTGGCGGCTAGCCAGGGACAAACCCCACAATGTGTGGGGAAACCCTTTGATCAAATCTTCTTTTATCTTCAATAATTCAGCAGAGAGAAATAGTACAATAAATCTGATTTATATCAACAGTAGCAAACCCTAGATCAGCAGCATCAACATTAGTGGCTTCATCATCAAACTAGGGCAGACGATATCTCACAAACCGACCATCGGATCGGCATGATTCCACCACCAAAAGTTGCGGCTTCCAGAGGAGGTTCAGATGAACCTATAGTGTAGTTTAGATGAGGAGATCTTCTAGTCCACGTAGGTCAATCTTTACTTCTGCAGTTGTAGCTTTAGTTTCAGCAACTTCCGGCTTCAAACTAAGGCAGTCGATATCTTGCAAATTGTCCGTCGGATTGACTTGATTCCACCACCAAAAGTTGCGGCTTTCAGAGGAGGTTCAGATGAGGGGATCTTCTAGTCCATGCAGGTCAATCTTTACTTCTGTAGTTGCAGCTTCAGTTTCAGCAGCTTTTGACTTCACATGTCAGTGAGAGAGAGACCCATTTCTGCGCAGTAGAGAAGAGACTCTTTTTTGCGCAGTAGAGAGAGAGAGATGTGATGAGATGAGTGAGTCCAAATGAGGAAAATTCTTCCTGTATTTATACACAACGTTGGTGTTTGAATAGATGCGACTATTGGGCTTCTGAGCCTACATGAGTTGTAGGTCGGCTTGATAATAATTCCATAATCAAAATAAATTCATATCTCCATGAATACTTATCGGAATTGGATAATCTTTATATCAATCCTACACCTCTCGACAAGAGGAATCTAATAAAAATATTATCAGCCATGAATAAGATGACCCACATGAATTTTTTCCCTGGTTTCCAATTTTAACACTCCCTCTCAAGTAGGGAGAACTTCTTCTGCAATCTGTCTATCGGTCGTTACTATTCATCCATCAAATGCATTTCCCTATACAACCTAACCCTTGCCCTGCTCTGCTCTATTTTTCCTGTTATGCTTTGCCTTGTTCTACCCTGTACTGATCTGTATTGTTCTGCTCTACTCTTGCATTGTTTTGTTCTGCTCTGCTTTTGTCTGAATTATGAAGAAGAAGAAATGATCGAGGATGTATCATATTGACTCAAATTCAGTCTCAGAGTATGTACCACTGGTCCCAGACCAGTCTCAACCAACCTGAATTCAGTGTCATAGCGAGTACAACTCCACTGGTCTCATATCAATATCATCCTCCACTGACTCAAGGTCAGTCTCGGAGTGCGTACCACTGGTCCCAGACTAGTCTCAACCGACTCGAAGTCAGCTTCATAGTAGGTACCACTCCTACCACTGGTCCCAGACCAGTATCACAGTCTCAGAGAGTGTACCACTGGTCCCAGACCAGTCTCAACCCACCCAAAGTCAGCGTCATAGTATGTACCACTCTCACTGGTCCCAGACCATTACTGCACTGACACGAAGTGAGTCTTAGAGTATGTACCACAGGTTCCAGGCCATTACTGCACTGACACGAAGTTAGTCTCAGAGTATGTACCACAAGTCCCAGACCAGTCTCAACCAACCCGAAGTCAGCGTCATAGTATGGTACAACTCCTACCACTAGTCCCAGACCAGTATCATTGATCCTAGATCAATGGAGGTCATCCTAGCGTAGGGAGTACGGTAGATACAACGATGCGTCCATCGGTACTACTATGGTCCCTAACTTCATTTCCATGCTCATTGATCAGATGAGAGGTACTTCCCATGAGTCCCAGACTGCATGGGTAGGACGCATTGATAGGAGAACTAATCAATCCTGTCCTCACAAGAGAACACATCAATCCTGCTACAATCACCATGGAGAACACATCAATCCAGGCTACCATGGAGAACACATCAATCCAGGCCTCACAGAAGAACACATCAATCCTACTACAATTGCCATGGAGAACACATCAATCCAGGCTTCACAGGAGAACACATCAATCCTGCTACAATCGCCATGGAGAACACATCAATCCAGGCCTCATAGGAGAACACATCAATCCTACTATAATTTCCATGGAGAACACATCAATCCTGCTACAATCACCATGGATAACACATCAATCCTACTACAATCGCCATGGAGAACACATCAATCCAAGCCTCACAGGAGAACTAATCATCCTGCTACACAGGAGAGTGAATCATCCTATTCCACAAGAGAGCGAATCATCTTGTCCCACAAGAGAGTGAATCATCTTGTTCCAGTGCGCACCACTAGGGGAGGGTGAGTCACCTTGTGGTCGTGTGTTGCTCCAGTAAGAACCGCAAGCCCTCAGAGCTCCCAAAGCTCAATGTATGCAACATGCAAGACCCTTGTACAAGGGTTTCTTGATGACTCCAAGTCATTTAGGAAAATCACAAATTAGATCTTTCCTCGGGGCTTTGACAAGGTGTATCGACCTGTACATCATCTTAATGCAATGGAGCCTCCTTGCTCATCGAATTACCATATCCCAGATGATGTCTATTTGCTGGAGCAATCGATGAATACATGATTCCTCAATAATCGAATCCCACCTCTTGTTGTCACATAGGATCACGGTGGTATCCAATGTAAATGCAAACAGCTCACTGAAGAGCTTTCGCAACCAGAATGCCTCACAGGAGGCCATGCTAGTAGCAATATATTCTGCTTCGGCAATGCTCAAGGCCACTGACTTCTGCTTCCTGCTCATCTAGGATATTGAAGCAGATCCCAAGGTGAAACAGCACCCGGAAGTGCTCTTACGGTCCACCACACTGCTTGCCCAATCAGCATCAGTATATCCAAGTAGTCTCACATCTCTGACAGTGTATCTTAACCCATTAGTAATTGTGCCACGAAGATATCTTAGAAGATTCTTGGCATCAATCTAGTGAGGCTCAACCAAATATGAGCTCACAATGCTAACTGCAAAACATATGTTCGGACGGAGGTTCACTAAGAACATCAATGCGAATGAGTTTATGAAACTCAAAGGCATTTCCCAAATCTGGTCCGACATCACTACCATATAACTTCTGAAAGTTAAGATCCTCGAGGTAGTCACAGGCTTGCAGTCCACCATACCAAATCTTTTCAGAATCTTCACCACATATTTTCCTTGAGATAGGAAAATTTCCCTTCGATTCTGCCATACTTCAAGTCCTTGGCCCTTCATTTCAAATTAGGAAGCCAACTCCCTCTTACATTTGTGAATGAGAGGGTCTGCACCTATTAGAAAGAGGTCATCCACATACAACGCCAGTATGAGAGGCTTGTCATCTTCAACCTTAAAGTAAAGGTTAGGATCGACTTCACTCCTAATGGATCCCAGCTTCATCAAGTAGCTATCGATCCTCTCATACCATGCTTGGGGTGCTTGCTTCAGCCCATAGAGAGCCTTCTTCAACCTGTATACATGAGATTTTCAGTCATAAATCTCAAATCCTTCAGGTTGCTCCACATAGACCTCTTCTTTGATCGAACCGTGCAAGAACGTGGTCTATCCATCTGATGTAGGTTCCATCCTTGTGAAGCCACAAGGGCTATGATCAAGCGGATGGTTGTATATCTGGCAATAGGTGCAAATATCATAGTCTATACCTTCCTTTTGGGAGAAACCACGAGCAACAAAACGAGCCTTATACTTTTCCGTACTTCCATCTGCTACATGCTTTATCTTGTAAAGCCATTTAGAAGTGACAATTGTCTTGTCCTAGGGTCTGGGAATTACTTCTCAGACATCATTCTCCATAATAGACTCATATTCTTTGTTCATAGCATCCTTCCATACTTGATGCTTGAAGACATCTGAGAATGATGAAGGCTCATTTTGTATGATCATGCTCATGATGGTCAGGTATCCTGATGTGTGTTAGGTTTCTTGATTTCATGGAAGGTTCCTTGGGGTGCAGCATGTCCTTCAGCATCATCAAGTATCCCCCTAAGCCATGAAGGCCTCTTCCTCGAAGAGGAAGGCTCAGGTGGATAAATAGGATCCATGGGTTCCTCCACATTAGGCATTGTTACATCATCTACCCATAGAGACAACTTCCATAATCGTACAGTTCTTCCTTTCCGCCACACCATTCTTCTCAGGAGTATGTGGTGTAGTAGTCTTCCTCTTAATGCCAGCCTCAGATATGCCTGAGTGAACCAACTGTAATATATCATAGGTCTTGCTTTAGCTTGAGGGGAATGGTCCCCTTTTGAGCTTTCCTTCGACACATCCTAGACATACACCTTCTTTCTCTACTCGGAATTTGGGCATCCCTGTCACCATTTGTCTTACACCGAGTATAGATTTATAATGAAGGGGGGCAAACCTCCGATGCCAAAGTTCAGACTGAAGAGATGTGTCATAAAACATGATAGCTAGTAGACTTCCATCGACCTAATATAATGAATCAACACTAAATCCAAGAGTAATGGCATCTTTAACATTATTTTTCCATATACGTACCTTGCCATCGCTGAAGGTTACCTTGTAGCCTTTGTTTTCCATTGCTGAGATGGACACTAGGTTTTTTTGAGGTCAGGTGCATTTAATACATCCCGGAATTTCTAGCCTTCTTGAATGGTTGTCCTATTCCTCGATTCCCAGCTCTTGTCTTACCTTTGCTATTGAATTTGTCATTCCTTTGATTGCCATCAGAGGGATTTTGATCATCGTCCCGGTGTGAGTCCTTCCTATCAGGGCACTCCCTTGCATAGTGACCTGCTTTATCGCAGATGTAACATCGTCATTTTCTTCCACCCTTAGGTCCAACCTTTCCTTTTGATTTAGTCCTGGAATTATTTCTTTTCTTAGCATGAGAAGAAAAGGCAGCAGGAGGACCTTTAGGCATGGGCATTTCTTGCTCTTATTCCCTTGTTTCTTCTTGAATGCATCTAGTCATTAATTCCTTGAAACCAGGAATTACATTATATTTCAGAAGAGTAGTCCTGAACACGTACCATTCGGATGGTAATCCTTCAAGAGTCGTGAGTGCCATTTCCCAGTCTATCATAGATTTCCTTGGAGGTGTCCAGTTCAGAGATAGGCCACCAAGTGCTTGTCGATAGAGTCCCGGATGATCTTCTGTTTTGACTTCTTCGATTTTCCATTTGTTTCATGCAGTAGCAGATGCATTTGATGGAGGCTCAACAATATTGCCTCTTACATGGTCCAACATTCCTGGATCTTCCAGGGTTAGACCGATAGACATCTTCCATCCATGATAGTCAGCTTTCTTACGAAGCTTGCCTTCGGTAGAGTGTTGAGGACCCCATAGTTCTTTTAGGATAGCCTTGCCAATATTCTCTTCGGTGATTGCTCTTGCTCTTGCTCGGGCTTTGTCTTCACCTCAGCTTTGATACCATGTTAAGTTATGGTATGTTCTATGCTTATAACAGTTTACTTCTTTTTCTTATTATATTCCACAGATTAGCAATCACATGTACATAAAGTAAAGTGCAGATAGAACATTAACCGATCGACAGAAAACAAGCCAAGACAAAAGACACAAGACGTGGTGGCTAGCCAGGGACAAACCCCACAATGTGTGGGGAAACCCTTTGATCAAATCTTCTTTTATCTTCAATAATTCAGCAGAGAGAAATAGTACAATAAATCTGATTTATATCAACAGTAGCAAACCCTAGATCAGCAGCATCATCATTAGCGGCTTCATCATCAAACTAGGGCAAACGATATCTCACAAACCGACCATCGGATCGGCATGATTCCACCACCAAAAGTTGCGGCTTCCAAAGGAGGTTCAGATCAACCTACAGTGCAGTTTAGATGAGGAGATCTTCTAGTCCATGTAGGTCAATCTTTACTTCTGCAGTTGCAGCTTTAGTTTCGACAGCTTCTGGCTTCAAACTAAGGCAGTCGATATCTTGCAAACTGTCCGTCGAATTGACTTGATTCCACCACCAAAAGTTGCGGCTTTCAGAGGAGGTTCAGATGAGGAGATATTCTAGTCCACGTAGGTCAATCTTTACTTCTATAGATGCAGCTTCCGGCTTCACATGTGTGAGAGAGAGACCCATTTCTGTGCAGTAGAGAAGAGACTCTTTTCTGCACAGTAGAGAGAGAGAGAAATGATGAGATGAGTGAGTCCAAATGAGGAAAAGTCTTCCTGTATTTATACACAACGTTGGTGTTTGAATAGATGTGATTGTTGGGATTCTGAGCCTACATGAGTTGTAGGTCGGCTTGATAATAATTCCATAATCAAAATAAATTCATATCTCCATGAATACTTATCGGAATCGGATGATCTTTATATCAATCCTACACCTCTCGATCAGAGGAATCTAATAAAAATATTATCAGCCATGAATAAGATGACCCACATGAATTTTTTCCCTGGTTTCCAATTTTAACAGAAACCAAACCCAAGCATAGTTCATTTTTGTTTCAATATTGTGTAAAAATGAAACCATATACAAGCATAGTTTTTCTCATGTTTCAATCTTGTGTAAAAATGAAACCATTTCCCACTTTACATCTCATGATTGCCATTTTTATTAGCTTATTTTTTCCATATGAGCCTTGGTTTGTCCATTTCATCACCACCATCTCTTTGGTTGATCATTCACTTTCACTTGGTTGATTTACCCTTTCCTGAGGAACATCTACGATGAGTGGTCTTATTAGCCAGCCTCCTGACCGTTACATGTTTTGAGCAGTTCCATCATGACCCGAACTAATTTCTATCCTTTTATGCCACTCGTTCCTCCAGGAAGAGTCATCTTTGAACTCTTTTCTTACTCTTAAAATATGAAAATATCGTTGAGTACTTGTCATTTCAAACTCGATAAATTAAATGAATTGACGTCATCTCAGTATACCTTTACCCCTTTTTCAGGCTGAGATTGACTATTTACAAAAAAGGTACACCTTGGTCAATATGGTCAAGAGGTTCTCTCAAATATTGTCTTCTACCTTTTCGAGTTCGAGGGAAAAATTATGAAAAGGGATATGATGGAGTTTTCTTTTTCGCATTTTTTCAAACTCTCTAAATATGAAAAAGATACCGAGTTGTTCTTACATCTGACTCATTAAAATTTTACGACAAAATAATCGTTACCATGTTGAGACTGAGTTTCTCCTTCCTAGGACTCGTAACAATTACTAGGATGGATTCATCCGAAGGGTGAAATTATATGACAAGCATATGGTATCCTCTTCAAGCTTGTTTAAAAATAAAGAGGTACTCACTAGAAATAGTGGTGAAAAATGAAAATGAAACATCCTTTATATAGGCAGCATGTCTCTCTTGAACATGACACTCTTCTCCTTCTCGTGTCGGGTTTGGGATATCCTCACTCAGTCACTTGTATTTCTAGGTTTGGGTGATCCATTTTTCCTCTCATTCCACTTCGTCATTATGACCCATGGTCCTATGTTGAGTCAAATGTTGCCACACTACAGAGTCGCGTCACCAATATGTTCAAGAGAAGTCTCGTCCGCAGTCTATTACCTATACATTATCTGACTCTTTGCTACAGTCTTGGATCCTACTCATTTCATTCCACTTTATTCCTTATTTCGTGTTAATGATGGGGGACTCATTATGACCCTCCTCCAAAGGGTCACTTCCTGTCGACTTCAGCTCATTATCTAGGAAGATGACTTAGAAACTCCCTTTCAGTACCTTAGAGCTGCATGCCTTAATGGTAAGTTCTATGCATCCGACGAGAGGTTTTCATCATTGACCTTCGATTGGATGATTCCACGAGTGTTCAACTTTAGCCTCGTTATCACATTCACGGATTGTACAGTTGTACCTTGAGAACCATTATCATTATTGGTGGTTTCTCTCGTGCCTATTAATGGCCCACATCATTGGCTGGTAATCAAGTAGTTTTCTAGCATGTTTGACTTCGACACACATTCATTCACATGTTAGAATTCATACTTTGATCGAGTTGGGATGGAGCGCAAGACCTTGAGTCTTGTTTGATATGACTTAGGTTGCATGGAGTTAAATGTTATTCATGATTGTACACATGTTTATGATATACGGATGGTTATGACCATACCTTGGGAATTTACATTTATGATGATCCTTCTATATTGGATGGCTGCGTCCATAACTTGGATCTTAGATTTACAGATGATCCTTCTCATTTGGATGGTTACGCCCATACCATGGATCTTTTCATATATTCCTTATCATCCAGATGGTTATGTCATACCGTAAATTCATGTTTGATATCATATATGTATATGTATACGAGCCCTTGATTTGCAGGTCTCCTGATAGTGTTTGTCCTCATCCTTGTAAAATCTTGTAAAGCATCTCAGTCGTTACTCCCCACTCTGCTTTCATGCTTTAGGGGGCATTTGTTACACAATATTTTGTCACACCTCTTGCACTTCCCTGTGAAATACCTAGAAGTGCTTGAAACATGACCATTATGCAGTGTACTCATTCATATATGTAGCTCAGGTCCTCCCTAAGACATTGATTGGAAAATTCCTTGAGCTTCCCCTTAAGGAAATAGCTCTAAAAACCTAATTTGAGAATCATCGCCCTTATGAGACTAAAAACATCGATGATCGCCTGTTTCACTATACTCAACCCGCGATGGCATCACTCTATTCACTTGTATACCCGCGAAGATCCAAAAAATGCAATTTTCCCAAAGAGGATGAGAAGCTTCATGATCTAGAAGCTTCCAAAGCGGCGAGCTGGAGGTTGTTCAACATAGAAGAGTTCAAATTATCCCAACTTGGTCTCTTAGTCTTATCCCTTTGAACTACCTCCTTGAGATGAGGACCTACTTCTATCTTTGGAGAGATCCTAACTCCCTTTCTCAGCCTATATATTCATCCTCTCCCATTCCCAAATGGTTGGTCTATGCCTATTTGCACCCTTATGCTAAGATTGTGCCTATATGCTACTCATTTGGCTTGGAGAAGGAGTGCTTGGAGAGCTTATCTTGGACTTGGATATTCATTCAAGGAGATCCTATCAACATCAAGGCTTGGTTGTATGCTTCCCCTTATTTTCTATTAATATACAACTGCTGGTTCATTTTCCCTAAATGTGTATGCTCATGTATCATTTAGCTTAACATTCCTTGATTAGTTAAGTAGGTCACTTTTGAATATGCTATTTGTATTTGCATGCCTTGTTGTGTCTTGATCTCTTGTGCAGGTGCATAAAAACTGAGAGAAGAAGGAATGAGCCCATGGTGCAAGTGATTCAAGGCCTTCAGCAAAGGAGATCAAGATAGCATCAGAACGAGGTAGGTCATCTTCTTAATCTATTTTTTCAATTGCAACTTAGGAAAGTGTCTAGTAGATTATCACTTCAGTTGCTAGATCCACTCATTAGGCTAGAGGGATCGTCTCTATCTGCAGAGAGGATTTACTTAGACAACACTGTGACAATTAGAGTTGTATCAAACTCTCTAAGAATCTAGTTTTTCATGATCGAACCAAGCATATTGACATTCGGTATCACCATCTACGAGATTATGTGAAGAGGAGAATCATGTTGTTGCAGTACATTCCTATAGAATAATAGGATGCATATATTTTGACTATGGCATTGTCAAGATGAAAGTTCAACTTTCATAGCTGCAGGATCGGGGGAGCAGATAATCCCTTTCTTGTTGAGAGGGAGTGTTGAAAATGCAAGTAAATCCTAATTTAATTTTTTCCTTGAATTAAATTGGGAATAAAATTGTAATTCCACATCTCATGAAAACTTGTATTAGTTAACTAAGTTAATTTGACTTAGTTGGCTCAGTTAATTTGAGTTGAGGGTCTAACTTGAGTCATGTAGAGTGTCTCCTACATTATAGAAGCCTAGGTTGAGTTTATTTTGAGTTGTAATTAATTAATTCAGTTTAATTGAGTTAAAGTTAGTTAAACTAGTTCCAACTATTGGAGGAACTAGTGGGAGCTCTAGTAGTGTGGTTTTGCCTGCAGTGGAGTGTGTTGTTGCCTGCAATGATCAACCAGTAAACTGATGATTCACTCATAAATAACTCATGCATGTCAGATCTGAGAAAGACCCAGTTGAGATTGGAGTTTAGGGACAATGTACTATCATTTGTGATGGGGTGAAGCTGCACAATTTTGATAAATCCAGAATTTTTAAATAAATTCATGTGCAATTAAAACCTTTGTTGACCACACCGATACAAAAATTCATAATTTAATTAATTAAATTATGTCTTTACCAAACTATCAGACCCTGACTTCTTTAGCGGAACTCAAAACAAGTTAAAATCCCGTTCAAACCTTTACTTTTGCCCGCGGAGCCGAAAGGAAATAAAACTATAGTTCATAACTTTCTCGAGTCTAAAATTTAAGTTAACCCGTGCACATATTCCAGAGTGATATCCATCGAATCTCGTACCTTCACAATGAACAGCTATGATCGATTCAGAATCCAACCGGATTAAACCACATTCCATAAAATATCACGTCCATTTTTTAAATTAAATCCCATGCATCTCTTGACGCGATTACCATCCGATCTGGTCTCTTCAAATGGATGGTTCAAATTAACTGAGCTATTAACTCAATTCTATAAACCATCGCATATGTTTCTAGAATTAATGACTCCGCTTGTTAGCACACGATAACCATAGATCTGTTGGATCTGTCAATCTGATGATCCTGATCTTCTCCCGGGTTTCTTCACGAATTTATCTATCAACTCGATCTTATAATGTTTCTGGTCTGTTTCCTATGTTAAGGTCTGTGCACATTCACCTCGCGAACACCATTGATCTCCCACTTGTAGATCATCATTGATCCATTCTGTGATCAATGATGATTTTTTAGTGCATTTGGTCTTTGTCCACTTTCAACCACCGATCAACAAATTAACGCCTTTGTTCAGGCGAGCCTCAAACATCAAACTCTACACACAAATTCCTGTATTTAAAAGATAATTTAGCCTATAATTAAAGAGTCAACGAAAGCAAATCACATAATAAAAGATCATGCAAAAACATGTTTTACACACAAACTCCTTTCATTAATATCAGTATTTACATAAATATACATAACACCTCGTGCTCTGATTTATTCTCACTACCACTTAGCTCTCCCTAACACTTTGTAACACTCTCTACACTGTCTAACACTCTATTTTTCACTCTCCTCGCAGGCTTACATTTATAGCATAATTACATGATTGTGGATTAGTAAATCCATGATTTTCTCCATAATTCACTCAACTAATTCCTATTCGAGGATCTCGTATCCCTAAGATCTCTAAGAGATATACACATATTAATTATCCATGATATTCTCACATAGTTGAGAATATTTCACAACTGAAAACCTCACACATATATTTCTCACTCAATCTATACAAAATTCCTAAAAATAATTAAAAACATCACCCCCTAAATCAACCAAATTTACAATAATATTCTGAGAAGGATGCTCCTGCATCAGATTCCCGATGTAGAAAAAATTCATAGACTCTTTTCCATGAGGTCTTTCACTTTTCTGTATTCATGTGATAGCTACAAGTCTGAATGACTTGCTACCTCCAGGTTTCCAAACTCTGTTTTGTTGATGGTCCTTCAAAGGAATAACTTCTTCATGTAGTCTGGCATTAAATTCATAGAATAATATCTTCAGAGAATTATTAAACATGATTCTCGACTTTCCATACCTCATCATCCTCTATTTCTGAAATATAGACTTGTGAAATGCATGTGGAACTAGTTCACCGTCTGTACCTACAGCTTTTCTAGGTAACTCTGTCATGTTGAGATTAGTAAGAACTAAATCTGAAAGTTCACCATAATCATCACTCGAACTATCAACCAAATTTTGTATATCTGTAAAGCAATTTCCTCCATCATGCTCTAGAAGTAATTCCTCTTTGTTAATCACATCAACACAATTGATGTTATCTATGGTGTCCTTTCCTCATGTTACAGTTTCTCTAGTTTCAACTTCTTCGGCCTCTGGCTCTTTAGCTACTATTTCCTTCTCCAATTGAGCTGCAAACTCAACTTCATGGAATGAAAAGAAATCATCCCAATTTCCTTTAGGTTCACAAAATACTTCTTGATCATAAAAATGGTCATTAGTTGTCTCTGTAGCAACAAATTCCTTATTTAGTACCATACCTGCATTCACAGACAAAATATCAATTTTAAAAATAGCAGATGTTTTTGTCTCTTTTGATGCTTCAAGCACCAAATTCCCATCATGGAATTTCTGGGTTTCAGCAAATCCTCTTTGATGTGACTCAATTCCTACGAGTTTCTCATTCTCCGACAAAGAAATATGTATTTATTCAAGTTTGTTCATCAACATAGCATTCCATCTCTGTTGCAATAGATTACACTTGACCCGTTTCCTTATTCTCCATCCATGTCATCGGTCTTCATTCTCTTTCTCTTGAAACCATTCATGTAGTATATTCAACTCTAGTTTCATCATTGCAATACTTATGCTACGCTCTTCATGACTCAGCTGGCCTTTATTTGAACCTTTCCTATGTTTCTCCATGTTCATTGTCACTAATTCTTCAAACTCAAATCAATATTCAAAATTCAATAAAAGAAAATATTTACCTCAATCAAATTCTAAAACTCACTCCTCTGTTTTTCCCTTTACTTCCGCTGCACCTATGATTTTCCTCATCATATGCTTTCTTGTCTTTCTAACAGCTTTAACTTGTGAGCTGCAATCAACCTCTGCAGTAACAAGTCTCCTTCTTTCTACACATGCCTCACTAAGCTACTCTCCTCTAAGCTTAGTCCTTCGGCATCTTTCTGGTTCTCTCCTCTGGAACCATATGAGAACTCCTTATTCTAGGGTTCTGTAATTCTTCTCTCCTTCCTCTGTTGTTTCTCTGCATAAAAATTATTAAGACTAACTCTGACAAGTCTACAATATAATCATACTTCACATAGAATCTTCTTCTGCATACCAAAAATGATGGGGTGAAGCTGCAAAATTTTGATAAATCCAGAACTTTTAAATAAATTCATGTGAAATTAAAACTTCTGTTTACCACATCGATAGACAAATTCGTAATTTAATTAATTAAATTACGTGTTTACCAAACTATTAGACCCCGACCTCTTTAGCGGAACTCAAAACAAGTTAAAATCTCGTTCAAACCTTTACTTTTTCCCGCGGAACCGAAAGGAAATAAAACTACAATTCATAACTTTCTTGGGTTCAAAATTTAAGTTAACTCATGCACATCTTCCAGAACGATATCCATCGGGTCTCATACCTTCACAATGAACAACTACAATTGATCCGAAATCCAACCGGATTAAACCACATTCCATAAAATATTGCGTCCGTTTTTTAAATTAAATCTCGTGCATCTCTTGACATGATTACCGTCTGATCTGGTCTCTTCAAATGGACAATTTAGATTAACTGAGCTATTAAATCAAATCTATAAACCATCGCGTCCATTTCTGGAATTAATGACTCCGCTTGTTGGCACGCGATAACCGTATATCTATCGGATCTGTCGATCGGACAATCCTAATCTTCTCCCAGGTTTCTTCACGAATTTATCAATCAACTCGATCTTATAATGTTTCTGGTCCATTTCCTATGTTAAGGTGTGTGCACATTCACCACGCGAACATCGTCGATCTCCCACTTATAGATCATCATTGATCCATTTTGTGATCAATGATGATTTGTTAGTGCATTCTGTCTTTGTCTACTTTCAACCAGCAATCAACAAATTAACACCTTTGTTTAGGCGAGCCTCAAACATCAACCTCCACACATAAATTCATGTATTTAACAAAGAATTCAGCCTATAATTAAAGAGTCAATGAAAGAAAATAACATAATAAAAGATAATGCAGAAACACGTTTTACACACAAACTCCTTTCATTGATATTAGTATTTACATAAATATACAGAACACCTTGTGCTCTGATTTATTCTCACTACCACTTAGTGTCATGCGGAAATAGTCAATTTTGCGGACAAAACCGACCTCCCTAGAAGCTAAGGTTTTCTAGTGACAAACAAGACAATCAAGGACTATCTTTCCCTAAATATGCATTTAAAATACAAGCAACCAGGTGTTTAAAGCATACCTTTAGTCCAACGTTGTTTGTAGCAGTCCAGCCTCTCCGATCCGGATGAGCTCCTCCTTCTCTTTGAAACCTGCATTCACTAACAAGCAAACAATTACATAGCACCTGAATAACTCATATAATAAAACATATTCATCATAAAGACCAAGGAGTATATGAAACAAATTATGTATAACAACTTGTTGAGAAAAATGAACTTAATTGTATTAATAGGAAACAAAAGAAACCATTACAACCAGTGCCTTGGTATTGTGCAGGTCCCTCCCAGGGTCCAACAAGAGTTCTCCTTTACTTTGATCAGCTCACCCACTTCCAAATGAAGCTAAGAAAGGATAGGAATCTCTCCTCTCAAGCTCTATAAGGGAGTCCTAATTTCAATAGCATCTACCCTTAGGAATGTTCAGCTTTCCACTTCCCCTCCCTCTGGCCCAATGCCTGTATTTATAATGCTTTGGAGGAAGTTAATCAGGTCCACCATCAATGGGATAAGCCCCTCTTTCAAAGGGATAGCTCCCCTCTTCATGGGATAATTTCCTCTTTCATTGGGATGCATGAACCATCTGGAGGCGCTCAATCCACGTCAAACCATCTTCTAGAATGCTCTAGAATCGACCACAAGTAAGTTTTTTGAAGTAAAACTTACGCCTTTTGACTTTTACAGGGGTACACACCCACCCCTTTACAGACAGAGCGTACAAGTACGCAGGTATTATGAATTTGAGGTGCGTACACGCAGGTAAGAGTGATAGAAACTGCGTAACCAGAGTTATATTGATTTTTAAAGGCTTTCTCTCTTTTTTGGAGTTTGACATGAGGAGCAGAGGTATAAGACTTGCCAAGGAGGACAGTATGACTATTGATGGAGCCATACTGACTGTAAATAGTCATGGTGACAAATTTTAGTGTAACACTTAGCTCTCCCTAACACTCTCTACACTATCTAACACTTTGTTTTTCACTCTCCTCATAGGCCTGCATTTATAGCATAATTACATGATTGTGGATTATCCTAAATCCATGATTTTCTGCATAATTTACTCAACTAATTCCTATTCGAGGATCTCGTATCCCTAAGAACTCTATGAGATCTACACATATTAATTATCCATTATATTCTCACATAGTTGAGAATATTTCATAACTGAAAACCTCACACATATATTTCTCACTCAATATATAAAAAAATTCTAAAAATAATTAAAAACATCACCCCCTAAATCAACCAATTATACAATAATATTCTGAGCAGGATGCTCCTGCATCAAGTTGTATAATCATCTGAATTGTACAGGTGGTGCATGCAGTCATAGGAAGGCCTATGAGGACTATGCAATTCATATTGAGGAATTTCCCTATTTAATAGGGGGCTAATTCCCAAGGGAACAACGCAAGTAAATAGGGACTTGGGAAAGCATAAAATTGGATAAGTATTGGCCTAGGATTGTCTAGGAAGCTGTGAGACAGATAGAGATACTGCAGAGGTTGCTCAGGCTTGAGAAAAGCATTTTAATATTCTTATATTTTATGACTAATGCAATATATAGATAGTAGGGGTTATTATCTGTGGCTTTCCCCATGAAATCATTGTGTAATGTGTTGATTGAATTATTTCTCTTGTATGCTTCGTGATTTTGCGATCATTTAATTATTTTCGTTGATGAGTTGAGTAGATTCAAGTCTATTGTTTTAGCATATTACAATTACCATTTTGAATCTACAAGGAATTTATACATTCTCACTTTTATATTCTTTTTAATGATCTTGCATATGATTTCTGTGGAAGCTTGTTTGTACTAGAATATCCTTATGTTACATTGTTTCCATAATTCCCATAAAATAAGCCCCCCAACAAGATCCAAGATCTATTAATGATCCATATTTATGAAGGAAAAAAATGGAATGCAGATTTAAACAAAAACATAGAGATATAGAAAAATAGAACTTCAATTAATAAATAGCAACTTTTGAAAATTGTTCACATGCAGGAAGGAAACAAACTAGCTTGGGTGATTGTAGTTTATCTCTGAAAATAGATGATGGCTACGTGCCTTGTAAACTGAGTTACAATGAGGTTTTTAGTCCCTTTTATCATCTAGAAACAATGGAAAACCATAAACATCCAGAAACCTAACCTTGGGAGATGAAGCACCAAAAGCTTGTGGGCTTTGCTGGGGTTAGTTGGAACACCAACTTCATAAGCTCGTAACTTTGGCATATGATGTTCGTTTGGCACACATGATAGCCCATTAGAAAGCTATATATGAGAAAAAAATTGACTAAAAACATATGTCATTGGCTATATGTTTTCCAGTTTCCCTGAAAACTTCATTTAGGGCCTCAAAACGGCTCTGAAAGCTTAGGACCTGAAAAACTACCAAAATAGGAAATTGTGCTGCAAATTAAGAAAATAAAAGGAAAAAGTGTTTGGGGGTGCAAGTGAATAGTTGGGTGGCCACCAATATCCACCTAGATCATTCCTTTCACCTTAGGAAGAAAAGGTCCCCATTGTGTTGAGTTCCTCCAATAGATGGGGAAACTTCTACTGAATTTGGTCCTTGGTGAGCCACTTTCCTTGGTGTAGGATTTGATTAGCTTTGAAAACCCAAAATATATGGATCCTCTGTTGGCGATTGTTTTTAACCTATGTTTCCATGATCCGATCAGTTGTGGCATGTTTGATGCAATCTGGATTGAACTTTGTTTTTTTCAACTGCTCAACAATGTCTAATGTCTCCAATAATGGTGGGAAGTATGGCCAAAGGCAGTCCACATTGAATATAAGGTGTGAGCCAAGGAATTGAGGGATACTTATCTTGAAATAATTATTACCCATGGCCTTAGTGATGGTGTAAGTCCCGTATCAAATTGTTCAAAGATTCCGATGGGATTTGGTAAGGATTTCCTTTTATAGATGCAACCACACCTTGTTTCCCACTTAAAACTTATGTGGAACCTAATGTTGATCATGATGTTATTTATACTTGGAATTGGATTTATTCAGGATATCAAGAACCTGCTGGTGGGTGTACTAGATGCATTAAATAAACCTTGTGGCTCTATCAACTTCAGACTATACATGTTCATATTATGTCTATGTAGTCACAATAGGCATGACAACATCAATCGAGCACACTGGTTGAAATCCCAGGCCCACTTGAAAAGGTTTATGGCCAGACAAGTTATGGAGAGCTCTATTATAGTTGTTTTGCACATGGTGAAGACTCTCATGTCATGTTTGTGGATGCTTGGAGTTGTATATTAGTAGTATGTTCACTACCATCCTATTGATGACCTTTGTCTAGCTATTAGTCCAGGGGTGGAATTTCGTCGACTTAGTGAGCTTGGTGTCCACCAATGACCAGAGGCTCGACCAGAATTCACTTAGGAACCTTTTTCCCTGATTTGATACAATGGTTTACGGGATCCCAAAATACACCCCCACTCATTTGAAGAATAGTTTGGCAATGTATTCTTCTATGACATTCTTCTTGCAAGAAAATAATATAGCCATATTAGGAAATTTATCAACGACCACAAATACACAGTCATTACCATGCTTGGTAGAAGGCCAGACATATACTCGATGGGGATGGATTCACATGGCTAGCTAGGAGTAGGTAGAGTGTATAGGCCTTCCTTCTTAATGGTTGGCTTGGCAATGGCATAGGAAGTGCAAGATCTGATAGATTTTCCAACATCCTATTAGAGTTTTGGCCAATAAAATAACTTCTACAATACTGCCACTATTTTATCCAAACCAAAATGTCCTACAAACCAATTGTAGTGTGCCTCCAAAATCAGGTTAGCACACTCGCTTGAAGGAAGACAAATGTTCCCTAGGTAGCATAACAATGCATCCTGGAGGTGGAAGTATAGTTCTTTCTTGCCATCCATAAACATATGGTATGTGGTGGAAGATTCTAGATCATTTTTGTAGAGTTGCAGCCATCTAGAAGTCTCCTGCCCACAACAGTTCAGAATAGTGGTTAATGCCACAACCGGGGGCCGACTGAGGAAACTTGAAATGTTATTGGTGTTTCCCTTCTTGTATTTAATTTTCAAATGAAATTTTTATAGATATGTGGACCATTTATAATGGAAATCGTTTTCAAACTTCCCTTGTGTTTGTATAAACTGAATATGTCGGTGATATGTATGGATGATCATCTCCTTCCCCATAATGTAATGTTTCCACTGCCGACAAGCATACAAAATAAAAGGCATCTCCTTATCATAGGTGGGGTATTTATGAATAATACCTAAGAGTGTATCATTATGATAGGCCATCAGATGCCCTTACTGGGTGAGGACTACACCAATAACATAGTTAGAGGCATTTGTCTCAGTTCCAAATAGTTGTTGCAAGGTCTAGAAATGTGAGTACTGATGCAAATCAAAGGCAATGTTTTAGCTCAATGAATTTCATTTGTTGGGATTCAGACCAGAAAAACTTTTCTTCACTCCACCCTTGGTAACTTGACTTAAAGGCCAAGTGATATGAGAGAATCCCAACACGAACCTTCGATAGAAATTTGCAAGGCCCAAAAGGCTGCAAATATTTATTAGAGTTGTTAGGGTTGGGAAATCTTGAATGACTTGGATCTTAGCTAGATCCACATGCAAACTTTTCCCATCAATAATGTAGGCCCAATATTGGACCTGGTTCATGCGAAAGGATCATTTCTCCTAGTTTGCACATAATTTATGCTGTCACAGGGTTTGAACAAACTGCCAAATATGTTTCAAGTGCTCTTCTTAACTCTTATTGAAGATGAGTATGTTGTCTAGATATACAACCAAGAACGAGTTGGTGAAAGGATGCAAGATTTTAACTATCAACCTCGTAAAAGTTGCAGGGGAATTTGTCAACCCGAAGGGCATGACCAACTAGTCAAAAAGGCCCTCATTGGATTTGAAGGCAATCTTCCATACATCTGTGGGTTTTTTTACAACTTGGTGATATCTAGATTTCAAATCAATATTGTTGAAGTACTTGGTCCCCTTGAGCTGGCCAAGAAGGTCATCAATCCATGGGATTAGATACCTATTCTTCACATTTATTTTATTCAGTGTTTGATAATCAATGCAGAGTCTCTAGGTCCCATCCTTCTTTTGTACGAGTACAATTGGGCTCCCACAAGGTGAGGAACTTGGTCAGATGTACCCTTTTTGTAGCAAATCTTGGATTTGTAACTTGATTTTCTCGTTTTCTAGAAGAGAGTGGTGGTATATTGGCCCATTGGTTAGAGGTGCTCTGGGAGTCAGATTGATCAAAAGCTTGACATGACAATGAAAACGTACCATTGTGGGTGAGGAGAAGATGTCCCTGTACTCTTCCACGACCTTATCAACTTTCTTCTACTACACAAAGGAACTCTTTATGGGGGCCATGGATGTAGCCATGATCTTCCCATTACTTTGAGAGCAAATAAAATAAAAAAAATCTTGTCTAGGAGATGATATTACTCCATTGCTTAGCAGAGATCAAAGAAATGGCAGTAGGTGGGGATATGTTATGAAACTAGCTCACAAAATGATAGAAAAGATAGATCAACGACTTAGAAATCAGCCTCTTCGAGGGGGCAACCTCCTTTACATTACATAAATGAACAATTCTTGGATGAGACAAATGACAAAACCTCCTTTCTATATATAGGAGTCTAAGGGGTCACAATATAATCAAAG
Organism: Pinus tabuliformis; assembly: GCA_031772625.1. Taxonomy (NCBI): domain Eukaryota; kingdom Viridiplantae; phylum Streptophyta; class Pinopsida; order Pinales; family Pinaceae; genus Pinus; species Pinus tabuliformis. The sequence continues at coordinate 274,583,870 of CM062817.1, forward strand.
CCAACATACTAATAATAATATAAGGGCACAAAAATGACAATAGTGGGCTTTTATGGGGCACAATAATAACAATATGGGGACAATAGGGGCACAACAATAACAATAAGGGCTACAATGACAATAGTAATGGGGAATCAATAGTATTATAGGGACCTAACATGACCCTCTCCTTCAAAAAGTGTTGTCCTCAATGCTTGAGTAGTTCTGGATGCTTCTGTATAAAATTCTCATCCTCCCATGTGGAATCTTCAGCAGGGAAGTTCTTCCACTTGATGAGATACTCTGAAATTGATTGATTTAATAGTTGTCGAGTTCTTGTTTTTATGATTTCTTTAGGTTCCAATATGATTTTTCCTTCCTCATCAAGTTCTGGCAATATTGTTTGAACTGGGAGCTTGTCACCTATAACCTTCTTTAAGCATGAAACATGGAAAACTAGGTGCACTTGGGAAGTTGCAGGGAACTCCAATTTGTATGCCATAGTACCTATCTTTTGCAACACCATGTATGGAACATAATACTTTGATGATAATTTATTATCCTTCTTAGGTTACTTCAGGGACATTTGTTTATATGGTTGTAACATTATGAATACCCAATCACCTACATTAAAACTTCTTTTGTTGCGATGTTGATATTCCTGTTGTTTCATTTTATTCTGCGCCAAAGTGAGGTTATCCTTTAAGAGTTGGAGAACTTGTTTTTGATGCTCGATGTGATCTTCCACTTCTTGAAACTTAGAAATTTCTCTTAAATATGATGTGATAGACAGTGGATGATATCCATAAAGTGCCATAAATAGGGTCATTTTTTCTGTAGTATGGAAGGAAGTGTTATGCCACCATTCAGCCAAAGGCAACCATTTGACCCATTGTGTTTGTTTATCAGATACAAAGCAATGAATATATCCTTCCAAACATTTGTTTACTATCTCAGTTTTCCCGTGAAATTGAGGATGATAGGATGAGCTATGAGCTAACTGAGTAGAAAGACAAGAAAATAATTTTGTCCAAAAATTTCCAGTGAAAATAAGATCTCTGTCACTTACAATAATCTTTGGGTTTCCATGTAGCGTTTGAATTGTTTCCACAAGTGCAGTAGAAACTGTACTCTCTTTAAATGGATGAGATAATGCACAAAAGTGTGCATACTTGGTAAGTCTATCAACTACAACCATGATAACACTCTTTCCTTCGGACTTGGGTAAACCTATGATAAAATCCATTGAAACCTCCTCCCAACATTGGATTGGAATGGATAAAGGTTGTAATATACCTGGGGTCTTAATTGTTTCAACTTTATTTTGTTGGAAAACCAAACATTCTACCACAAACTTTTGAATATCCGATTTAAGGCCATCCCAAAAAAAATCATTCTTAACCCTATGGTAAGTTTTTAAAAATCCTGATTGCCCTACTAAGGGAGAAGTGTGCAATTCCATAAGAATATTTTGTTTGAGTTGGGAATTCTTACATAGGAATAAGAGATCTTTGTACCATAATAAATCATTTTTCCAGCTAAATGTATCAAATGTATTGGGATCTTGTTGTATCTTTTGAATGAGTGCCCACACTTCTTCATCATTCTTCCATTCATCCCTTGCTTCGTTTATCCAATCTGGTTGGATAATATAAATGGTGCAAAGCAATGCTTCCACATCCTCATCCTTTCTTGAGAGTGCATCTGCCACAACATTTTGCTTCCCTTTTTTGTAGATGATTTCAAAGTCATAACCCAACATATTTCCGACCCATTTTTGCTTCTCTTCAGAGGATAATCTTTGTTCTCAAAAGTATTTAAGACTATCATGATTATTTTTTACCTTGAAGTGTCTTCCCATTAGGTAGGGTCACCATTTCTTAAGTGCATGTAGTATTGCCAACATTTCCTTATGATAAATAGCTTTATGTAAATACTTTCCTTTGATTGGATGATTTTCGAAAGCAATGGGTCTTTCTTCTTTCATTAAAACATCACCAATTCCATTTCCTGAAGCATCGCATTCCACAATAAAGGTTTTTGTGAAGTCTGGCGTAGCTAAGACTGATGCTTGGCACATTGCCTCTTTAAGATGTTCAAAGGCCTTTGTTTCTTTTGGAGTCCATAAAAATTCATCTTTCTTCAATAATGTTGTTAGAGGTGTTGTTATTCTCCCATAATCCTTAACAAACTTGCGATAATACCCTGTCAACCCGAGAAATCCTCATAAATGCTTTATGGATGTGGGGATTTTCCATTCCTTAATGGCTTTAATTTTTCTAGGGTCTACCTTAACACCTTCATGAGATACAATATGACCAAATTATTCCACCTCTTGTTGTCCAAAGAAACATTTGGAGCTTTTTGCATATAATTGTTTCTCCTCCAATAGTTTGAGCACCCTGTCAACATGTTGAACATGATCCTTCCAAGACTTGTTGTATATTAGTATGTCATCAAAAAATACAAACACAAATTTTCTAAGGAAGGGTTTGAAAATGGAATTTATCAAACCTTGAAATGTATAAAGTGCATTGGTAAGGCCAAAAGGCATGACCAAGAATTCATAATGACCCTCATGAGTTCTAAATGTTGTTTTCAGAATGTCTTCAGTCTTCATTCTGATTTGATGATATCTTGAACGACGATCCAACTTGGTGAAGTAAATTGATCCATGCAATTCATCCAATAATTCATCAATGACAGGAATGGGAAATTTATCTTTAATAGTGAGCTTGTTGAGCTCCCTATAATCCGAACACATGCTCATGATCCATCCTTCTTGTGCACCAATACTACTGGGGTAGAGAAAGAACTTTGACTAGGTTGAATTATACCAGCCTCTAGCATTTCTGCAACGATACGTTCAATTTCACTCTTTTGGGCATAGGGATATCTATGAGGCCTAATGTTTGGATGAACACTTCTTGGAAACAAATGAATAGCATGATCATGATCACAAATAGGTGGGAGGCCTTTGGGAGTCTCAAATACCTTGGAATGATTGTCCAAGACTTTTTGGAGATTTGGAGAAATAAATTATTTTGATGTGGGAACCTCTAGTGAACATAATTGTGCAATTACGCTTTGTTTTTATTTCTTTAGAAGCTTTGTCATTCCGTAAGTTTTTAGAAATCTTGAGTTCCCTCCTAAGGGATAGGTGTGCAATTCCATAAGAAACTTTTTTTTGAGTTGGGAATTCTTACATAGGTATAAGCAATCTTTGTACCATAATGAATCGTTTTTCCAGCTAAATGTATAAGATGTGCTGGGATCTTGTTGTATCTTTTGAATGAGTGCCCACACTTCTTCATCATTCTTCCATTCATCCCTTGCTTCGTTTATCCAATTTGGTTGGATAATAGAAATGGCGCAAAGAAATGCTTCCACATCCTCATCCTTTCTTGAGAGTGCATCTGCCACAACATTTTGCTTCCCTTTTTTGTAGATGATTTCAAAGTCATAAACCAACATCTTTGTGGCCCATTTTTGTTGCTCTTCTGAAGATAATCTTTGTTATAAAAGGTATTTAAGACTATCATGATCCATTTTTACCTTGAAGTGTCTTCCCATTAGGTAGGGTCCCCATTTCTTAAGTGCATGTAGCATTACCAACATTTCCTTCTCATAAATAGCTTTGTGTAAATGATTTCCTTTGATTGGACGACTTTCGAAAGCAATGGGTCTTTCTTCTTGCATTAAAACAACACCAATTTCATTTCCTAAGGCATCACATTCCATTATAAAGGTTTTTGTGAAGTCTGGCGTAGCTAAGACCGGTGCTTGGCATATTGCCTCTTTAAGATGTTCAAAGGCCTTCATTGCTTCTGGAGTCCATGAAAATGCATCTTTCTTCAATAATGTTGTTAGAGGTGCTACTATTCTCCCATAATTATTAACAAACTTGCGATAATACCCTATCAACCCGAGAAATCCTTGCAGATGCTTTATGTATGTGGGGATTTTCCATTCATTAATGGTTTTAATTTTGCTAATGTTTACCTTAACACCTTCATGAGATACAATATGACCTAGATATTCCACCTCTTGTACTCCAAAGAAACATTTGGAGTTTTTTGCATATAATTGTTTCTCCTCCAATAGTTTGAGCACCCTGTCAACATGTTGAACATGATCCTTCCAAGACTTGTTGTAGATTAGTATATCATCAAAAAATACTAACACAAATTTTCTAAGGAAGGGTTTGAAAAAGTAATTCATCCAACCTTGAAATGTAGAAGGTGCATTGGTAAGGCCAAAACGCATGACCAAAAATTCATAATGACCCTCATGATTTCTAAATGTTGTTTTCAGAATGTCTTCCATGTTCATTCTGATTTGATGATATCCTGAACAAATATCCAACTTGGTGAAGTAAACTGATCCATGCAATTCATCCAATAATTCATCAATGACAGGAATGGGAAGTTATCTTTAATAGTGAGCTTGTTGAGCTCCTTATAATCCAGACACATGCGCCATGATCCATCCTTTTTGTGAACCAAAACTACTAGAGTAGAAAAAGAACTTTGACTAGATTGAATTATACCAAACTCTAGCATTTTTGCAACCATACGTTGAATTTCACTTTTTTGGGCATAGGGATATCTGTAAGACCAGATGTTTGGAGGAACACTTCCTAGGATCAAATGAATAGCATGATCATGATCTCGAATAGGTGGGAGGTGTTAGCTCTGCTATGCAACACTGACTTTCTAGTGTTAGAGGAAAGCTCGGCCTGATTGGTGGTGTCTTCAAAGGGGCCCCTCATTGGTTATTTTCCCTTTTCCTTCTACCCCGCTTACTCTCCACCACCTCCATTTCCCTATTTGCCTCCTAAACTCGACAAAGTAACCCCCTTCTTAACCTTAGCCCCAAGTGTAAAACCCCAAATAAACCATAAAACCATACCCATATGCCCTCGTGCGCTCATAAAACCCTCATTGCATCCCCATTGTTCATCTTCCCTGCCAATCCAATGGCTCCCGTTGCACCTGATAAAGGCGACCTGCTCTACCACTCTCCACCGTCAGATCATCTCCGCTGAGATCTGACGATCTTCGCTCTCATTGTGCCGACAATTTGATAGACCAATAGCGTGCAATGAGAGTGCTTTCTCTTTCTCATCCGCTGCTACGTGTCGATCACTGAGTGGAATCGCTCGACCCCGGGCATTTACTGCTTAGTGCCCAAAGCGGTGCGATGAAAACCTTTACCGCCCAACCAAACCGCCTCGCTCGTTAAACGTCCGTGCATTTTTTTCGCCCGATGACCATACAATTCGTTCGCTGAAGATCCAACGGCTCCAACTCACCCCGCTCTCACCTCGGCTGATAGCCTCTGTCGAAGCCATCTCTGCCGTTTATTTCCCCGATCCGACGGTCATTCTTCTCGCTCACCCAAATCATCCACCTACCCATGCATTCCATGTCCTCTGACCATTCTATTTCCCGAAGAAGGAGATGACCAGCTCCGCCATCATCAGTCACAGTCAGACCCCCAACAACCATATTTAACAGAAAGCATGGCTGAAAGGAGAAAAGGACAAGCACGACTCTATAACTGAATTTACCAGTCATGGACTCCATCGGTACGAGCACTCCAACAGCCTAAAAGGATAGCATAACACCTGAACAGATACACCCACTGAAGCAAGCAAACATGTTCAGAGACTCCATCAGGCAGTTAAATGCAGTTGGTGGTCAATTATGACCCCTCTATACCTGAACGGCCAAGTGCCCTAGTATTGTAAACTTATAAATATCCAGAAGTAAGATGTAATCAAGGTTGACATTTGACGTAAAGTTCAACTTCTAGAGACTGTAGACATTTTGTCACTTGCAGCGTCTCATCTTCATTTTCAGCTAATACAAGCTTCTTTTGTTGTTAACTACTCACTGTCCACTTTCTTCTTGTTCTAAGCTTGTGCCTGATATGTTGTGTTCTTGAGCTCTTGGCATTTAATACTAGATAATTGTCGTCTTATCTTTGTGTTAAAGTATTGATTGCATCACTGAATAGGTTAATCAGTTTTCTTTCAATCTAATGCAGGAGAGTTGTCATCCTATCTTTGCATTAATAGATTAGATTTACAGGTTTCTTTACTAGTTGCAACCGGCCATCACATGGTCTTGTGCATCTGCTGGTGTGGTTAGTATTCCTCATATTCACCTTATATCTAAACTGTGAGCATTGGTGGTCTAAAGCCTTGTAGTCTGAGGGTGTTCATGCATGTCTGGAGTGAAACAGAGTGAAAGTGGTTATCTGGCTTGAACCAAACCATCATTCCTTCCATTAAACCTACAACAATAGTTGAATTTATATGTTACCAGGCATCTCCGAGCTACAACCTAGGAGAGTTTCTTGGAATCCTAACACAACTGGCGCTGTTGCCGGGGAGAGGAGATTGAAGCTTAGCTTCCCTGGGAGAAAGAAACAAATCCTTCTTTGATGATAGACAAAGCCTGGACATATTTTTGGTCGTAATCATCTATTTGGCGACTCTACTTGAGGACTAACCTTTTGGCGATTCCACATCACAGTTCTAGCTCAGTTTGTGAGACACACTCAAAGAAATCCTCAGAAATCACTAGTTGACCCAGTGCCTGATTGTCAAGAAAAACAAGATATCACGAAAAGGAGCATCAGGATTAGGTAAGCCTAAACAATCTTATGTATCTCTGCTAGAAAGGCTTGTAACCGAGCATCTACAGGTTGAAAATATAGCCTCTAGAACTAGCAGCGAGGAAATATTTACAGAGATTCATAAAGCTCCCCATGTAGTAAAGTCCCCTTTGGATCTCAGTCCAAAGGAAACCACCCTTCCAGTCCATCATATTCCTTTAGCCCTGTCAGTCATTTCTCAACTCCCTACCTTTCAAACTACCAGTATCCTTCCCTCTACCCCAGTCATGGTAGGCCCACAAGCACCTACCAAAATGGAAAGAATCATAGCTACTAGGTATGGACCCCTGGTCCTGCCTATTCCTTTGAATGCCATGCCAGCAGGAGAATATTAGAAATACATGCCTAAGTTCACTGGTACAGAGGGAGTAACAGCTGAAGAACACCTTGAGTCTTTTTATAGTTATGCTGATAACCTAGATATCAGTGAAGATGATGTGTGGATGATAGTATTTGTCCAAAGCCTTGATGGAGAGGCTAGAAAGTGGTTTAGAGAGCTGACCCCTAGGTCTATAGCAGACATTGAGGCTTTAGACGATGTGTTTCTAAAGCATTGGGGAGATAAGAAAGATCTGCTATACTACCATACTGAGCTTGGCAACCTGAAAAGGGAAAATGGGGAGTCATTATCTGATTTTAATAAATGATTCAATTGTATGTATAGCAAGATACCAGCTAAAGTGAAGCCTACCCCCATCTCTGCTAAACTCACTTATGCCAATGCCTTTGATTCTGATTTCTGCCTGCTATTAAGAGAAAGAAGATGTGCTACTCTAGCCGAAATGCATGATGCGACCTTGGAGGTGGAATCCAATATCATGGCTATAGAAAAACTCAAAGGACATGCTGATATAAGGAGGTAGAGAGGTGAGTCCTCTTCTTCTTCTTCATCTTCAGAACCTAAAATAGACAAAATGACTAAGATGATAGAGTCATTTGCTGCCGAGATATCCAAACTGAAGACTGAACAGAGTTCTCGGAAGGCAAGGCTGCCTAATACACTTGCTCATAGAAATCCCAATCCATTCAAAAGAGAAAATGAACAATTGCAGATCATTCAGAGGGGGAAAGAGGCCAGTGAAGAACAAAGGGTTAAGGCTCCTTTCCAGAACGTAGTCATGGAGGAGGAACAATTTGATGAAGAGCATGAGATTCACTGTATGGAAGACAAGGGTAGTGCTGCCTTTTTTACACTAGTTGCCTATGAAGAATCATTACTCAGAGACCAGACCAATCAAGAGTGGGACAGAGAATTTGTTCTACAGGCTGAAGACCAGCTAAGATATAACTTGAGGCCAAGAATGAGTAATGTCAAAGAGAATCCTTCCCAAAGAGCTATTGTTCCCACAGAGCAGTAGGTCAGCAAACAAAAGAGACTGGCAGTTGATCCCATCGTCCTCAAAACACCAGCTCAAGAGGTAAGAGGCCCTAACAAGTCCCCTTCCCCTTTTAGTTTTGAATTAGAAGTCCAGAAGTTAAAAATATCTGTACCTCTGATAGAACTTGTAAAGAGTGAGGTCTTTAAGAAGCCAATCCTTGATGCCCTTTAGCTGAAAGCCACACAAGCATCAAATGACTATGCGAATTTACAAGATGATAAACCAGTAGTTGTGCTTAGCCCAATGACTGAACCTGCTAATGACAATTCCCCATCATTTTATGTCTCCTTGACCATTCATGAAAAAATCCTCCACAACTGTCTACTGGACACAGGGGCCAGCCATAATCTGATGCCCAAAGCTATCATGGAAGAGTTAGACCTTGATATCACCAAACCTTACCATGAATTGTTCTCCTTTGATTCGAGGAAGGTGAAATGTCTGGGGTTAATTAAAGACTTAGCTATCACCCTAACTCAGCTGCCCATGAAAGGCATGATGATGGATATTGTGGTAGCAGATGTCACCCCCTAAGTTTGGCATTATACTATCTAGAGTATGGATAAAGAGGTTGGGGAGGACATTACAAAATGACTTATCTTATGCCATTGTCCCAGTTTTTGGAGGAGAAAGTAGAAGACTATACAGGGAAGCCCAGCTAGCCTATATCATCAGTGATGAGAAGAATCCCACTAATCATCCCATTTACGCTGTGGACACTGATTTTGGAACATGTATTCTCCAAATCGAAGAATCCCATAGGGCCTCGGTGCAGCTCAAGAAACCAGTAGGCCAAGCCATGGAAGAAGAAGGGACACAGACTTGGGAGATGTTCTTTGATGGAGCCTGTTCAAAGGAAACTGCAGGAGCAGGAGTGGTGCTAGTGTCTCCAAAACAAGAAAGCACACATCTGTCTTTTAAACTGACTTTTCAAGTCACCAACAATATAGCAGAATATGAGGCTCTGATATTGGGCTTAAACGCTGCCAAATACATGGGAATCATAGACATAAAGGTGTTTGGAGATGCTGATCTCATCATTCAACAAGTGAACAAAACGTTCCAAGCAAGGCACCCAAGGCTGAAAGCATACAGAGTTGAGGTATGGAAACTCAAAGATGCTTTTGATAGTTTTTGTATCTCATATATCCCTAGAGTAAAAAATCAGCTTGTCGATTCCCTTGCTGTGTCTGCTAGCATGTTCATCCCTCCCATGCCCCCTTAATTGGTTTATGAAGTCCAGATAAAATATAGACCATCCTTTCCTGATAATGTCCAGCACTGGAAAGTCTTTGAGGATGATGATGAAGTAAATAGGTTTCTGCAAGTCATTGATGAATTCTCTGAAATGCAAGTTGATCAAGAGAATGAAACCTTGGAGGAATGTCCCCAGCCCCAACTAAGGAACATAATTGGCTAAGACAGTATTGTACAGTTGCCTAGTAATCATATACCTAAAGGGCTAGTGCCTCTAGAGACGTTGTTTGACCATAACGATGTGCCTCATAAGGCTACCCAAAAGGAAAATTAGTCTGCTATCCATAGGCATAACATAGGGAGTCCAGATCATCCAAAGTATATAAATCTGTCCACCCATTTCTCTGCTGCCCAAAGCTCTGAGTACTGCACCTTGATGAAGCAATTTGTTGATGTCTTTGCCTGGGAATATAGTGACCTTAAAACTTATGACAAAAAGATCATCCAGCATAAGATCCCGTTGGATAAAGACACCATTCCTTTCAAATAGAAGCTGAGACCCATAAATCCTTTGCTCCTCCCTCTAATTGAAAAAGAAATCAAGAAGTTGTTGGCTTCCAAAATCATAGTTACTCTGAGGTATTCAAAATGGGTAGCCAACCTGGTAGTGGTGAGGAAGAAAAGTGGAGAAATCAGGTTGTGCGTTGATTTCAGGAACCTGAACAAATGTTCCAGAAAGGACAATTATCCTCTGCCCAAGATGGAGCATTTGCTGCAGAAGGTCTCAGGAGCTAAAGTTATGTCTTTCCTAGATGGATTTTCGGGGTATAACCAAGTTGCTGTACATCCAGACGACCAGGAAAATATTGCTTTCACCACTCCTTGGGTCACTTTTATGTACTCTAAGATTCCCTTTAGGCTGATGAATGTTGGGGCTACCTTTCAGAGAGCCATGGATATAGCGTTTGTGGGAGAGAAGGATAAATTTGTCCTTGTCTACCTGGATGATATAACAGTATACTCCAGCAGCCATCAAGATCATTTGCAGCATTTGAAGAAAGTGTTTCTAAAGTGCAGAAGGTTTGGGATATTAGTGAATCCTAAGAAGTCACAATTTTCTTTAGAAGAGGGCAAGCTTTTAGGACACATTGTTTCTGCTGCAGGTGTCAAAATTGACCGAGAAAGAGTGAAAGCAATACAGGCCTTGTCTGTCCCAAGATCAAAAAAGGACATCTAATCCTTTCTAGGAAGAATAAATTTTGTAAGGACGTTTATTCCTAATTTTGCAGAATTGGTAAAACACATCACCTCCATGCTGAAAAAAGGATCGGAGATCAAATGGATTGATGCGGCAAGAAGATATTTTGAAGCCATCAAAAGAGCTATTATGGAAGCCCCCACTTTGATCAGCCCAGACTACAGCAAGGAGTTCCATATCTTCTCCTTTGCTTTTGGTGACACCCTTGCAGCAATTTTGTCACAGAAAGATGATGAGGGTTCAGAGCATCCATTGGCATTTTTCAGTAAAACCTTAAGGGATGCTGAACTAAGGTATGATATTATCGAAAAACGGGCCTATGCCCTTATCAAATCTTTGAAAGCTTTCTGAATATACATTCTGCACTCTAAGGTAATTGCATATGTGCCCTCTGCTTCAGTAAAGGATGTCCTAGCGCAACCAGATGTTGATGGAAGAAGGGATAAATGGATTGCAAAGCTTATTGAATTCAACATAGAATTGAAGCCCACCAAGCTTGTCAGAGGTCAGGGCCTTGCCAAGCTGATGGCTGAAGAAAATTGTAGGATGTTGGACATGAATTGGATAAGCGCAAACACAGGTGACAGATAGACAGAAGAAGCAATAGTAGGACATGACCAGTTGTTGGCTAAAAATCTAGCTTCTTGTGAATGGTATTCTACAATAGCTCAATTTTTGCTAAAGTTAGAAGTTCCTCCAGGCCTTAGTTCAAGCCAAGCTAGGACTATTAAGCTCAAGGTAGCCAAGTTCTGTATTCATGAAAACTTGCTGTATTGGAAGGATCCATCTGGAATCCTTTTAAGATGTTTGGACAAAGAGAAATCTATGGAGGTCATGCATCAGTTTCATTCCAGCATTTGTGGAGGACATCACTATTGGAAAACCACAGCCCACAAGATCCCCAGAGTTGGGTATTAATGGCCCACTCTATTTTCTGATGTCTTTTCATTTGTGAGATCTTGTGACAAATGCTAGAGGTTTGAAGGAAAACAACAGTTGAAGTCCTTACCCTTGAAGCCAATACATGCCAGTGGCCCTTTCCAGCAGTGGGGCTTGGATTTCATAGGGGAAATTAATCCACATTCCAGTGGCTAGCACAGATGGATCTTAGTAGCCACTGACTACTTCACTAAATGGATTGAGGCCATCCCTACTAGGAAAGCTGATCACCATGTGGTCATGAAGTTCTTGACAGAAAACATTTTCACCAGGTTTGGTTGTCCACACAAATTGGTTACAAACAATGCAACAGCCTTCAGGGAAAAAGAGTTGGTAGACATGTGTGACTCAATGGGCATTAAGCTAGTGCATTCCACCTCATATTACCCTCAAGGTAATGGTCTAGCAGAATCATCCAACAAGAGCCTGATAAGGATAATCAAAAAGCTGTTGGAAGACAATAAAAGGAACTGGGATTCAAAACTGAAGTTTGCATTGTGGGCTGACAGGGTGACCACCAAGAAATCCACAGGGAATTCTCCATTCAAGCTGGTATATGGCACTGAGGCTGTATTCCCAATTCAATTGACCCTCCTTGTGGCCAGGTTCTTGCAGGAAGAACAGAATGAGGAAAATGATATGGCAAAGAGGATTAGTGACTTGGCCGAAGTACATCAAATCAGAGATCAATTGATTGAAAAGGTTGTAGCATATCAAAAGAGAATCAAGGAAGCCTTTGACAGAAAGGAAAAAATGGACAATTTTCAAGTTGGAGACTGGGTGCTTAAATGGGATGCACTGAGGAAAAGAAAGGCACTCACGGGAAGTTCGATGCTCTGTGTATTGGACCTTTTTTCATTGCTCAGATCCAGGGGAACAACACTTTCATGCTGCAAAGTATAGAAGGAGAAACCGTTTTTGATGGCCCAGTTAATGGGTGGTTTCTGAAGATTTATGTGGTTTAATGCTTTTAGGCCTCAGCATTGTAAATATGTTATTTTAAAGTTTTAGCGTAGGCTTAATTAGACTCCATGCCCAATGGAACACTAGGAAATATTGTTGATCTTGTTTTTGTGTGAAAGGCAGTGGTCTACGGTTCTTGAAACCTCACAGGGAGGATTTCATCCCCAAAAGGATCCAGTGTTAGCTCTACTATGCAGGGCTGACTTTCTAATGTCAGAGGAAAGCTCGGCCTGATTGGTGGTGTCTTCAAAGGGGCCCCTCATGCGTTATTTTCCCTTTTCCTTCTACCCCGCTTACTCTCCACCACCTCCGTTTCCCTATTTGCCTCCTAAACCTGACAAAGTAACCCCCTTCTTGACCTTAGCCCCAAGTGTAAAACCCCAAATAAACCATAAAATCATACCCATATGCCCTCGTGCGCTCATAAAACCCTCATTGCATCCCCGTCGTTGATCTTCCTTGCTGATCCAATGGCTCCCGTCGCACCCGATAAAGGTGACCTGCTCTACCACTCTCCACCGTGAGATCATCTCCGTTGAGATCTGATGATCTTCGCTCTCATCGCACTGGAAATTTGATCGAGCGATAGCGTGCGATGAGAGTAATTTTTCTCTCTCATCCACTGCTACATGTCGATCACTGAGTGGAATCACTCGACCCCGAGCATTTACCATTTAGCGCCCGAAAGCGGTGCGATGAAAACCTTTACCGCCCGACCAAACCACCCCGACTGTTAAACGTCCATGCATTTTCATCGCACGATGACTGTTCGATCCATCTGTTGAAGATCCAATGGCTCCAACTCACCCCGCTCTCACCTCAGCTAATAGCCTCCGTCGAAGCCATCTTCGTTGTTTATTTCCCTGATCCGATGGTCATTCTTCTTGCTCACCCAAATTGTCCACCTACCCATCAATTCCATGTCATCTGACCATTCTATTGCCCGAAGAAGGAGATGACCAGCTCCACCATCATCAGTATCAATCAGGCCCCCAACAACCATATTTAACAGAAAGCATGGCCGAAAGGAGAAAAGGACAAGCATGACTTTGTAACTGAATTTACCAGTCATGGACTCCACTGAGCAGTCCAACAGCCTAAAAGGATAGCACAACACCTGAACAAATCGGATTCACCCACTGAAGCAAGAAAACACGTTCATAGACTCCATCAGGCGAATAATTGCATTTGGTGGTCAATTATGACCCCTCCATACCTGAATGGCCAAGTGCCCTAGTATTGTAAACTTATAAATATCCAGAAGTAAGATGTAATCAAGGTTGGCATTTGATGTAAGGTTCAACTTCTGGAGACTATAGAAATTTTGTCACTTGCAGCATCTCATCTTCATTTTCAGCTAATACAAGCTTCTTTTGTTGTTAACTGCTCACTGTCCACTTTCTTCTTGTTCTAAGCTTGTGCCTGATATGTTGTGTTCTTGAGCTCTTGGCGTTTAACACTAGATAATTGTCATCTTATCTCTGTGTTAAAGTATTGATTGCATCACTGAATAGGTTAATCAGGTTTCTTTCTATCTAATGCAGGAGAGTTGTCATCCTGTCTTTACATTAATAGATTAGATTTACAGGTTTCTTTACTAGTTGCAGCCGGCCATCACATGGTCTTGTGCATCTGCTAGTGTGGTTAGTATTCCTCATATTCACCTTATATCTAAACTGTGAGCATTGGTGGTCTAAAGCCTTATAGTCTGAGGGTGTTCATGCATGTCTGGAGTGAAATGGAGTGAAAGTGGTTATTTGGCTTGAACCAAACCATCATTCCTTCCACTAAACCTGCAACAATAGTTGAATTTATATGTTACCAGGCATCTCCGAGCTACAACCTAGGAGAGTTTCTTGGAATCCTAACAGGAGGCCTTTGGGAGTCTCAAATACCTTGGAATGATTGTCCAATACATTTTGGAGATCTAGAGAAATAGATGATTTTGATGTGGGAACCTCTAGCGAACATAATTATGCAATTATGCCTCGTTGTTCTTTCTTTAGAAGAATTTTCATTCTGTTAGAGATTATTATCTTTCTCGGTTTCGCTGCGATACCCGTTAATTCAAATTCCTCTCCTTCTGAAGAAAATTTCATGAAAATTTCTTGAAAATTAAAAGCTATTATACCCAAGGGTTGTAGCCATTGGACTCCTAGTACAACATCAACACCACCCATTGGAATAGAAATCATTGGGCTATTCAATACATATTCTCCCATGGATAGCTTGATATTATGGCACTTTCGAGAGAAATTTATGGTTCCTCCACTTGCAACCATCACTTGACACTCCAGTGTTGGATATAGGAAGAAATTCAATTCCTTGGCTATCTTACAATGAATAAAATTATGGGTACTGTGTGAATCAATCAACACTATTACCTTTTTCTTCTTGATATGTCCTTCCATCTTGACAGTTTGAGTAGTGGTAATTCTAGCCAATGCATACAAGATATGGTTGGATTCATTTCTTCTTTCTCCAAGGTTTGTTCTTGGTGTATCCTCTTACTTTGACGTTTCTTGTTCATTTTCTTTCTCATCTTCACAATCTATATAAAATAATTTCTTCTTAGCACACTTATGACCTTTAGTGTATTTTCTATCACCACTGTAACAAGCCCTTTTTTTATCTAAAGATGATTTGAGGTTGTCATTGATGTTAACCCAAGCAGCACCAAGGGCTACCCTGATCTTGCAAGAAAATTTTTTCTTGACAACTTACTCTATTCTGATTCAAGGATCTTCTATATAGATTCTACTAATCGAGATGTTTTTGTTGATATATGGCACGCCAAGTAATTCTTCATGGTTTGAGAGATATTCATGTTTGAAGTTAGTAACCCTAGTTAGTGGGCTAAAACCCTATGGGGTTGTGGCATGTCACTCATAATTGGTTTTGGTAATTGAATAGTCAATAATTAATAATTTTTAAGCTCCTAAAATCCCTCCAACATTCTCTATAGAAGCCCCTCTCAACTCTATAAAAAGAAATCTCATATATCCTCCAAATGTAGTGATCGTGGAATTTTCGCTATAACTTCATTTCTGCAAAGTCTTAGATTCTGAAATGAAAACCCATTTGATTCACAATCCTGATGAACGTCGTGACCGAATTTCAAATCTTGGTTCGCTATATGTTCAGAGATATGACCTATGGAATTTAGGGTTTTTGCAGGCTAGCGAATTTTCTCTCAAAGAAGTGACCTTGGGAAAATCATCATAACTCTCTCTCTGAGAAGAGGATTGGAATTTTGTAAAACATGGTGGATAGTGCATAGACTATATTTTTCTGTGTATCAATTTCAGAGCCAAAGGATGAAACAGTGACACGTGGCACGTCGTAGAATTTCGCTCTACTGAGCTAGTCCATAATTAGGTCATTGTGAGAGATTGGGCATAACTTTTCCTTGAAGAGTCCAAATCGGGTCAGACCTATGGCATTGGAAAGAAGACTCAGAGGGATTCTACAGGACTGAAGATCACATGTTGGGGATCTGAAATCGCAGAGATACAATAGATTAAATTTCATGCTCCTAGAAGGCAAGAAAAACTAGATCAAGTGTTGTCAAGGGGTGCAAAGGACCAAACTTTCTAGGGCAGCAAAGAGCAAGGTGTAGCAAAATGATGTAGCAAAGGTAAGCTACAGGTAATTATCTTCCATATATGCATGTTCATCTCGTAATTGCATTAGATTCTTTGTATTCTAATTTGTTTTTTTTGTTTAGCACTGACATATGCTCTGCAGGATGAGGTAAGTTTTGCTATTATCATGTCATGGGGATTTCCTTGAAGACTTTTTGTAGGTATTGTATATTCATTAAGAGAAGAATCAATGCATAATCTAATGTTCTGAAGAATGAGAAAGGGTAGCATGACAAGAGCAACAATCAAGGTGCAGAACAACAACAAGCAGTTCACCACATGAAGTCTTCAAGTGGGCAGCATTGCATACAGACATTGTAAAAGTATCATTGTATAGAGTCATTGTAAAATCATCTTTGTAAAAGTTGTACAAGTGTCTATCTACCAAGATTTGAAGAGGCAATGTTGGGAGGTCTAGGATCATCATTAGGTGGTTATGTCATAGTTGGCGTTATGGTCTAGTGTGTCTTCTTCTTCTACATCATTCTATATCATTGTAAAGTGAACCATTTTCCCTGGTACGAGAGTCCATTCTTCTTTTATTCTTTTATAGGGTGGTAGGGTGGTGCTAGGTTGGTGCATAAAATCACCAACAGGTTCAAGCCTATGAAATCTTCAGGGTGGTAGGGTGGTCCTAGGGTGAGTTATAGCTCATTGGGTGTTGGGGCATTCGTTTAGTTGACTACTGAAGAATCTCTAGCATTGGAGCATCCATCCAGTGGGAGCTGGAGAAGAATGATTTTCTAGAATTCTAGGAATTTTTTTCTTTGATTTAAGTTGGGGCTAAAGATTAAAGAATTTATTAGAAAAGTGTTAGGTGGTTTTTGACCCGGAGGGGGTTTTCCACCTAAAATCTTTGTGCCTCCTGGGTTCTTTTATTTATTGTTATTACTGCATAAATGTTAATAATAATTGAATATTAACTAATGCTCTGAAAATATTTAAAAGTGCTAATTGCTAAGGAATACTAATTCACCCCACCTCTTAGTATTTTCCAACAATTAGTATCAGAGCTTGGTTCCTTCAGTAACAGCTTAACCGCTGGAAGTCAGTTTTCAGAGCGTAGAGATGGGAAAGTCAAAGAAGAGGGTTACAAGGATTTCAAATGAAGGTACATGTACAACAAAATCTCAAGAAAGTGAGTATTGTGTACCAAACCCTAATTTTGATGCAGATAATTACTGGATATGGGAATCCATGATGGAAGTATCTTTTCAGGAACATGGAGTATGGGAATAAATTGTTTCTAGAGACACATCTACCAATGAAGCTAAAAGGTACAATTCAAAGGCCATGAATGTAATTTTGAATGTTTTACCAATTTCCTGAAAACAAAAGTTGGTCAATGTTCAATAGCTAAATTCTTCAGGAAGAGCTTGATAATCTCTATTCAACAAAGAAATCAAGTCAAGATGTTATTGAAAACTCATATCCTTCTGAGTATGATGAAGAAGGGTTGACCATAGAAGAATTTTCTAAGGAGGCAATCAAGCCTATAAAAGAGCTCAAGGCTGAGAAGATCCATTCCAATATCCTTGAAGAACAAATTCAAGGTCTCAAAATTGAAGTTGAAGAACACAAATGTATTGAAGAGTCACTCCAAAAGAAGTTCGAAGAAATCAATAATACACCGACACGAGACCTCAAGAGAGAAGTCCAACAGAAGCAACAAGAACTTGACACAGCATTTGCAGAGATTAGAAGGATCACACAATAGATGCAGGAAGCAGAAATTGAAAGGAAGGAATATGATCAAAGATGCATATTTTCTGTTGACAAAAAGCAAAAGGAATTAGAAACATCTTCAATAGAAATAAGCAGGCTAAGGATTGAAAATGGGAAGAAGAAGGAACAGATATAGGTTCTCAACAGAGAAGTAGAGAAGACCACTCTTCTCAAGATATAGGTTGAGGAGGTAGAAAAAAGAAGGAATATCTTGAAAAGATGGTTTCAAGAAGATCTTTCTCAAAAGCAAGAAGAACTTGATGCAACTCGTGATGAGATCAACAAACTCAAGGGATTGCAAAAAGAATGCGTACAAGATAAAACAGATGAAGAAGTGAAAATGAAGGCAATTAAAGATGGTAAAGCTCCAGTTGATGAAGGTACAAGATCCACAGCTTCGCAGGATGATTCTAAGAAGAAAGTTGATCAAAGTGAAAAGTCAAAGAAGAATGTTGCAACTCCAAAGAACAAGACCAAAGCAATCAAGAACAAAGGACCACAAGAAACTACAACACCGCCTCCAAAGAAGAATGAAAAATATTCCAGGTATGTTTGTTTATTTAATGGTTATTAGTTTTTATGTGCTAACTATGGACATATGGCTAGGGATTGTGAAGCTTTTGACAGGTACAATCATTATCTGCAAAACCCTAGAAGCATGTTTGCAGGATCACAAGACAATTTCCAAGATGATTTTGTCAGAAGATAATATGTGCTAAATGGGCCAAATATTGAATGTTTCAAATGCCATAATTATGGCCATAGCGCTCGTGGTTGCAGATATTAGATGGAATCACCTATGGACAAAAGTGAATGCTTCAAGTGTCATAACTATGGGCACATGGCTCAAGATTGTAGGAATAAGAAGGTTTGGAAAAGGAAACAGGTACAGGAAGACAAAGCAGATAACAAGGTTTCAGCAGTTATGCTTCCCGGATTTGTAAAAGCAAAAGGCCATGAGGAATTAGCAGTTGCTTCAGATAATGACTCTAGTCAAGATGGCCCGTTAGGTGACTCACTATTTTGAAAAATCTGGCTTGTTAACTCCTTAGTGTTTGTACAAGAGGAGTCTATGCAGCAGTATATGGCACAAGTCTACAATTGACAAGAAGGTAGTTTGAACAAAATGGTAGTTTCATTAAAGGTTCAGCGGGAGCAAAAGAGTTGAAGGAATACAGGTTACCAGGAACAAGACAAGATTAGTCTGTAAAGGATATGCACAAGTGGAAGGAATTGATTTCGATGAAACATTTTCACCAGTTGCCAAAATGGAAGCCATTCAGATGTTTCTCGCCTATGCATGTTCAAGAAAAATAAAATTCTACCAAATGGATGTTAAGTCAACATTTCTGAATGGAGAATTAGAAGAAGAATTTTACATCGAACAACCTGAAGGTTTTCTAGTATCAAAAAAAGAAGACTATGTTTGCAGGTTAAAGAAGGCTCTATATGGTCTCAAGCAGGCTCCCAGAGCATGGCATGCTCATCTTAACGGATATCTACGTCAACAAGGGTTCAAGAAAGGTACTGCTGATAGCAATATTTACGTACAAATAGATAAAAATAATTTAACAATCATTGAGCTATATGTGGATGATATAATCTTTGGTAGAAATGATGATCGACTAAGTAAGAACTTTGCTACAAAGATGCAAGGTGAGTTCGAGATGTCTTTACTTGGTGAGTTACATAATTCTTAGGGTTTCAAATATCTCAGCAAGAGAAAGGAATATTTATATGTCAAGCCAGGTACATCAAGTAAATGCTCAAGAAATTCAAAATGGAAGATTGCAAACCCATCCTTACTCCGATGGTAACAGGTTGCAAATTGAGCATAGATGACTCATCTAAGAATGTGGATCAAAGGTTGTAAAGATCTATGATTGGTAGTCATCTATGTTGAAAATGCAACAAGATGATGGAGCTTAGCGAAAAGAAGTCGCCTTCACTAAGTGGGCCCGGAGGCTATTTTTGGCGCAAAGTCTATTTTTAGACTATGTCTATTTTTAGACATATGGATCATGGTCTATGAGTTGCAGGATGCTATTTATGGATGATTGGTCATGTTGGTAAAAAATAGACGGACTTTTATTTTTAGACATATGGGCGGAGTCTATTTTTAGACTGCCAGTCAAAAATAGAACAGTCGAATATTATTAGCTCTTAATAATATTTGGACTATAAACATTATCTTATCCTCTTGGAGCATTTCAGTTCGAGCTACGGATGTGGTACATGTAACTTCCAGAAGGAAATACACTTTTCTTATGGGTCAGCTGAGCTATTGCATGATGGACTTCAGTTAGAACTCAAGTGGTTGAGTTTGGTGGAGTTGATTGAGGAGTTGATGGAGTTGTGTTCAGTTTGACTTAGTTGAACTAGTTGTATTTAGTCTAACTGCCAAATACACTAGTGATGAGTGATGTGAATTAATTATTAATTAATTCACTAATTATTAACTCATAAAGCAACTAAAGAATACATCAGTTAACTCAGTGCATGGATAGTTCAGTGGAGACAGGTGTTAGAGGTGGAGACTACTATCAGTTGTGACTATAGTTGTGCATGCGATTTGCACAATCAATGATTGAGATTTCCAATGAGGATTGTGTAGTACAAACCAAGGGAAAACGAGTTTGGATCATTACTATTCTCACTTTGGATTGCGCAGTAGAGGCAGGCAAACAACGTAGGAGATTTGAACCTGTGACTTGATTCAGATCTGAGCTAGTTTGTGTGTAGCATGTGGAGTTAGTACTGAGTACTTGTGAGGAGTATTGTACTATGTATTGTTACATGTTCTCTATCATTATAATATATAGATAGTTGGGGGTTTTCAGCTGTATGCTTTCCCCAATACATACTGTGTTGATATGTGTGATTGATGTTTCAATGTGCGCATGCGATTGTTTCTTAATTCTGCAAAATTGATGATCAACGTAGAGGAGGTTATGTATTATGCATGCATTCCACAAATAGTGTATAATCAGGATAATCTCTGTGAATAAGTGTCATATTATTCAAAATTTCTACATGGTATCAGAGGAAAGTTGATCGTCAGATCTATTATTCAGAAAGTGATTACATTTTATTTCTTCAGGCAGAGTCTATAATCGGGCCAGGTAGCCTCTGGATTCATCCTTCTTTTGGAAGGTGAGATATCGGTGAATGCCCATACAGTCAATCTCTGTACGAGAAATACTTTGTTCTCACGAATTTTAGATCAGAAGCGATTGAGTTTTGAGCTGGTGGAATTCGAATTTGCAGCAGTGTTTTCTTGGTGTCGAAGTTGAAATGTCTTTCAACGGATTGTGATTGGAGTATGCCCTTGAAGGCAGCTCGAATTATATTGCATGGAAAGACAGGATGGAGGCGGTGTTAGATGACAATGGGTTGAAGGAGTTCATAGATGCTGAGGTCCCAAAGCCTACTGATGCTGCCCACGTTGAGGCTTGGCAAAAGAAGACAGCAAAGTGTCGAAGGATTCTGTTGGAGGGCGTGAAGGATCACATTGTATCCAGCCTGCATGGAAAGGGTTCTCCATACTTGATGTGGAAAGCGTTGACAGAATTATTCCAAAGCAAGAGCGACCAGAGGAAGTTGGCGCTCAAGGATAAAATCAGAAACATTAAGTGTGAGAATGGAGACAGTATGCCCAAGTATCTCACGAAGTTCACCCAATGTCGGGATGAGCTGGGAAGTGTGGGGGTGACTGTCAATGATGAGGACTTGGTGAGATTGGCTCTCCTTGGTCTTCCGAAGAGTTGGCATTCCTATCAAGACTCTGTCAATGGTCAGGAGAAATTGCCAGGATGGGAGAGACTTTGGTCTGATCTTGTGCAAGAGGAGATCAGGCGGAATACCAAGAATGGATCTTCATCAAAGGCATCTGATGAAGAAAATTGTGCTTTGGCTGCCAAAGCAAAGAAGGGGAAGGAGAAGGGTTCTCTTTCCGAATCCAGTTCTTCCAATGATGGGAAGAAGGGTGACAAATCGAAAGTGTGATGCTTTCGTTGTCATGAGGTGGGCCATTATGCTGCAAATTGTCCACGGAGGAAATCCAAGAAGGGATCCGGGGAAGGATCTGAAGGTGAGGCACTTGCTTCACAGTTTGAGTTGGATTTCACACTCTTCACATGCATGGTTTCATCCATGGTGGGAAGTGGTTGGTTTCTTGACAGTGGAGCTTCTTTCCACATGACCGGTGACAAGAGGTTGTTCAGTACTTTGGAGGAGAAAGATCTCTAGATACTCATAGCGATGGGTAATGATGAGAAGTATAGTGTCTCAGGTGTAGGCACGGTTATTTTTCAAAGGGAGCATGGAGCTCGCCTTACCTTGACCGATGTCAAGTATGTACCAGGACTGAAGAGAAAATTGGTGTCGATCGCAATGCTGGAAGACAGAGGCTATGATGTAGTCTTCAGTAAGGGAAAGGTTTTCCTTGGACACATCATCACTAGACAGGTGAAGCAGATTGGTTCACAGGTCAAGAACCTGTATGCTCTTGAGGTTCAAGATCCATGCAAATCCTTGAGAAGTGAGGCAACTGATGGAGACTTGGTGGTTGAGAGGGAGTGTATATTACCTCTCAACATGCAGAGCCAGAAGAAGTCTCAGACGATTGTGGAGGAGCCACGATTGGTGCAGCAGCTTTAGGAGGTTGTGGAGCAGCCACAACAAGGGAAGCTGAGAGGAGATCGAGTAGAGACATCTACTCATGCAGAGACCTCCAGTAGGGATAAACTACGAGCCAGGTGGGCTGAGGGATCACATGCAGCCATACCTCCAGGTAAGAGGTGGGGCGATATAGAGTGATCGTCCCAAGGAGGAGGGGCAGGATCCTTGAGGTACCCAACCTCTTGGATGAGACCTTGCTACGGGAGCCCCGACGTGGAGTAGCAGGAACTGACTGATTGGGTAGAGACAGATGCAGATGGAGCATCAGAGAGAGTGACAGTGTAGGGAATCCCAGGACAGCGCATAGCTAACAGGCTGCAGCAATGCGAGAGGCACAAGTGTTTTGCACAGTGCTAGGTGGCACAGAGAGGTGTGCAATGGTTCGAGATGCATGGAGATGTTGCAGTAGCGCAGATGTTAGAGAGGGAGCACTTGTCAGCAGCAGGTAGAGCTTCAGCATCAGAGTATGTTCCTAACCCAACAGAGTGGTCAGTTGGGAGTGTTTTTTTCCAAGTGTTGTTGGAGCAAGTGGACTGGGCAAATGTGTTGCATGCATAACATTCCAGAGTTGCAGGATAGGGGTTGCAAATAATCCATATCTTGTTGAGAGGAAGTGTTGAAAATGCAACAAGATGATGGAGCTTAGTGAAAAGAAGTCGCCTTCGCTAAGTGGGCCTGGCGGCTATTTTTGGTGCAAAGTCTATTTTTAGACATATGGATCATGGTCTATGAGTTGCAGGATGCTATTTGTGGATTTGGTCATGTTGGTAAAAAATAGATGGACTTCTATTTTTAGACATATGGGTGGAGTCTATTTTTAGACTGCCAGTCAAAAATAGGACAGTCGAATATTATTAGCTCTTAATAATATTTGGACTATAAACATTATCTTATCCTCTTGGAGCACTTCAGTTCGAGCTACGGATGTGGTACATGTAACTGCCAGAAGGAAATACGCTTTTCTTATGGGTCAGTTGAGCTATTGCATGATGGACTTCAGTTAGAACTCAAGTGGTTGAGTTTGGTGGAGTTGTGTTTAGTTTGACTTAGTTGAACTAGTTGTATTTAGTCTAACTGCCAAATACACTAGTGATGAGTGATGTGAATTAATTATTAATTAATTCACTAATTATTAACTCACAAAGCAACTAAAGAATACATCAGTTAACTCAGTGCATGGACAGTTCAGTGGAGACAGGTGTTAGAGGTGGAGACTACTATCAATTGTGACTATAGTTGTGCATGAGATTTGCACAATCAATGATTGAGATTGCCAATGAGGATTGCGCAGTACAAACCAAGGGAAAACGAGTTTGGATCATTACTATTCTCACTTTGGATTGCGCAGTAGAGGCAGGCAAACAGCGGAGGAGATTTGAACCTGTGACTTGATTCAGATCTGAGCTAGTTTGTGTGTAGCAGGTGGAGTTAGTACTGAGTACTTGTGAGGAGTATTGTACTATGTATTGTTACATGTTCTCTATCATTATAATATACCATTAGTTGGGGGTTTTCAGCTGTATGCTTTCCCGAGTACATACTGTGTTGATATGTGTGATTGATGTTTCAATGTGCGCATGCGATTGTTTCTTAATTCTGCAAAATTGATGATCAACATAGAGGAGGTTATGTATTATGCATGCATTCCACAAATAGTGTATAATCAGGATAATATCTATGAATAAGTGTCATATTATTCAAAATTTCTATAATCTATATGTAACATCCTCCCAACCAGATGTTATGCAAGCAGTTGGACAATTAGTAAGATTCCAAGCAACACCAAAAGAATCACATATTATTGTCGTCAAAAGAATTCTTTGATATCTAAAGGGCACAATAGAATATGGCTTGTGGTATCCCAAGGGAAACAATATCATTATTCAAGCCTTTACAAATGAAGATTGGGTAGGAAGCATTGATGATCGTAAGAGTATTAGTGGAGCAACATTCTATCTAGGTGTTTGTCTCGTATCATGGTTGAGAAAAAATCAAACCTCAATCTCATTATCTATAGTAGAGGCAGAATATATTACAGCAGCAGCTTGTTGTACTCAATTCCTTTGGATGAAACAAACTTTGAAAGATCTTCAAGTACAATTCAGTGAGCCTAGTCCCATCTTCTGTGATAACACCAATGCCATCAACATCTCCAAGAATCCTATCATGCATTCAAACACAAAACACATTTCGATAAAATATCATTTTGTTAGAGAACAAGTCGCTGAAAAGAATATCAAACTTGAATATGTTGGTACAAAAGAACAAATCGTTGATATCTTCATTAAACCTTTACCTCGTGAAGCATTTGAATATCTTCGCCAGAAGCTTAGGATTCTCGCAAGTTCTCATTAGATTTTCCTTATTCAGAAAATAAAGGGGGAGTGGAATTGTGTACAGGTCCACAGGATGGTTGTGTGTCAGGGGAATTTACCCTTTTCCATTGATGTCAAAGGGGGAGAGAAGGTAGTAGGAAAAGGTAACCTGATCGCAGGGGGAGTACTTGTGTTGTCGTCAATGCCAAAGGGGGAGATTGTTGATCTAAAGATGATCTGAGGTTGTCATTGATGTCAAACCAAGCAACACCAGGGGCTACCCTGATATTGCAAGATAATTTGGCTTGAAAACTTATTCTATTTTGAGTCAAGGATCTTCTAGATAGATTCTACTCATCTAGATGTTTCCGTTGATATATGGCACGCCAAGTAATTCTTCACGGTTTGAGAGATATTCATGTTTGAAGTTAGTAACCCCAGTTAGTGGGCTAAAACCCTATAGGGTTGTGACATGGCACTCATAATTGGTTTTTTTCATTGAATAGTCAATAATTAATAATTTTTAAGCTCCTAAAATCCCTCCAACATTCTCTATAGAAGCCCCTCTCAACTCTATAAAAAGAAATCTCATATATCCTCCAAATGTAGCGATCGTGGAATTTTCGCTATAACTTCATTTCTGCGAAGTGTTAGATTCTGAAATGAAAACCCATTTGATTCACAATCCTAATGAACGTCGTGACTGAATTTTAGATCTTGGTTTGCTATATTTGCGGAGATATGATCTGTGGAAGTTAGGATTTATTCAGGTTGCTGAATTTCAACTCAAATAAGTGACCTTGGGAAAATTATCATCTCTCTCTCTGAGAAGAGGATTGGAATTCTATAAAAAGTGGAGGCTAGTGCACGGCCTGTAGTTTTATATGTATCAATTTCAGAGCCGAAGGAGGAAACAGTGACATGTGGCACGTTGTACAATTCGCTCTACTGAACTAGTCCATAATTAGGTCATTGTGAGAAATTGGGCATAACTTTGTCTTGAAGAGTCCAAATCGGGTCAGACCTGTGGAATTGGAAAGAAGACTCAGAGGGATTCTACGGGACTGAAGATAACATGTTGGGGATCTGAAATCGCAAAGATACATCAGATTAAATATCATGCTTCTAGAAGGCAAGAAAAACTAGATCAAGTGTTTTCAAGGGGTGCAATGGACCAGACTTTCTAGGGCAGCAAAGAGCAAGGTGCAAAAAAATGATGCAGCAGAGGTACGCTACAGGTAAGTATCTTCTTTATATGCATGTTCATCTCTTAATTTCATTAGGTTCTTTGTATTATAATTTGTTGTTTCTGTTTAGCACTGACATATGCTTTGCAGGATGAGGTAAGTTTTGCTATTATCATGTCATGGGTGTTTCCTTAAAGACTTTTTGCAGGTATTGTATATTCATCAAGAGAAGACTCAATGCCTAATCTAATGTTCTGAAGAATGAGAAAGGGTAGCATGACAAGAGCAGCAATCAAGGTGCAGAACAGTAGCAAGAAGTTCACCACATGAAGTCTTCAAGTGGGCAGCACTGCATACAAACATTGTAAAAGTATCATTGTACAGAGTCATTGTAAAAGCATCGTTGTAAAAGTTGTACAAGTGTCTATCTACCAAGAGTTGAAGAGGTAGTGTTGGGAGGTCTAGGATCATCATTAGGTCGTTGTGTCATAGTTGGGGTTATGGTCTAGTGTGTCTTCTTCTTCTACATCATTCTATATCATTGTAAAGTGGACCATTTTCCCTGGTAAAAGAGTCCATTCTTCTTTTATTCTTCTATAGGGTGGTAGGCTGGTGATAGGCTGGTGCATGAAGTCACCAATAGTTTCAAGCCTGTGAAAACTTTAGGGTGGTAGGGTGAGTTGTAGCTCATTGGGTGTTGGGGCATCTGTTCAATTGACTACTGAAGAATCTCGGGCATTGGAGCGTCCATCTAGTGGGAGTTGGAGAAGAATGATTTTCTAGAATTCTAGGAAGTTGTTGCTTTCATTTAAGTTGGGGCTGAAGATTAAAGAATTTATTAGAAAAGAATCCAGTGGTTTTTGACCCGGAGGGGGTTTTCCACCTAAAATCTTTGTTCCTCCTAGGTTCTTTTATTTACTGTTATTACTGCATAAACGTTAATAATAATTGAATATTAACTAATTCTCTGAAAATATTAAAAGTGATAATTGCTAAGGAATACTGATTTGCCCCCCCCCCCCCCCCTCAGTATTTTCCAACACTTTTTCTCTTTTTTCTTCCAATTGTTTTGGTGTCAACCTTATAGGTTGTGGAAGGCTAGTGGCAACAACACTTCCATCTTTATAATTGTGAGTGGTAGGCTTCCTTGTTGCCATATTTTCACTTTCCATTTTTCTTGCCAACCTGAATGCCTTCTCCAATGAATCAGGTTCCCAAAGGTGAACCTCATGTTGGATGTTATCATTTAAAGTCCCTATGAACACATCAATCCTATTCTCCTCTAGAATATCTTTTACCCTTATATTCAATTTTTGGAAGTCCTTAATGTTCTCCATTATTGAATCCTTTTGTTTGAGATTTATCAATTGGCTAAAAAAAGTGTTTCTTTTTGTATCCTCATAATGTGCTATCATTTCATCCGTAAAAATTTCCCATGTGACAATTTGTTTACGAGAGCAAAGCCATCGATACCATACAAATTGATTTGGTTCCAAATATAAAGTTGCAATGTGTACCTTTTGTATGTTTTGCACATTATGCAGATCGAAATATTGATCCATCTGTAGTATCCATGTTATGGGATCCTTACCATCAAACTTCCTCATATCGAGATTTGGAACATGGTGGGTCTTTGATCCAATGTTAGAGTCTATGAAATCATGATTAACATTTATTTTGTTCTCATAATGAGTTTCTTTTACTACCCTTTCACCATTAGTAAGCATTTCTTGTAGAAACTTTGTCAAATCTGTCTTCAAATCTTCCATGTTGACTTTAAGTTTTTCTTCTAAACCATCCATCTTAGCTTCCATGCCATCCATCTTAGCTTCCACGTCATTCATCTTAGCTTCCATGTCTTTTTTAAACCATCCATCTTAGCTTCTCTTACTTTTTGTGAGAGTGAATTTTGTTGCACTTGGTCTCGTAATTCTGATATATCATGTTGCATTTATTCCTCTTCTTCATGGTTCATGCTAGAGATTTCAGGTTTCTTACTAAGTGTTTCCATTTTCTTTCTTCGGGGCATCAATTAATGATAATTATGCTTCACTATGCCCTTTTAATTCCTTCAAACTAATTTTTCAAACCAAACTTATGCAAAAATTTAAAAAAACTACACACCATTTTCACTTTGTAGGAGCACGATATTGTATCTAATGTATCTCTGAAATTTCAGATCTCCAAGGTCTAAAATTGAGAATTGTGGTATCCCTCTGAGTCCTCTTTCCAACCCCACAATTTTTTATGGAAATTGGATTCTCCAAGAAAGCGTTATGCCCAATATCCCAAGATGTCCTGATTATACATTTTTTCAGTAGAACAAACTGATAAAAACTGAATATATTAACTATAAACTAAATGGATCTCCAGGTGAGATACCTGGAGAGTGTACAAACACTTATACAAGCCCCCCTACATTGAGTCAAATGAGCCTCAAATATCTATGTTTTCACACTAACGTGATGGTTTCAACCACTCCCTAGATATTAGGATATGAGATCAACAATCTAAACTTTGAAACAAGCACTGATACTATTACTCGTTTCATAGAGATAGCAAAAAACAGACCCAATTTTGAAAAGGGATGATGCAGAAAACACATGTTTTTTTTAGAGCATAGTTTTTGACACTTTAAATTTTTTTATGTACATTATGTTTTAGAATGGTAGTGATTTTCATGCTGATTTTAAAAAGTGGTAATTCTGCATCAGGCCCTTTTTTTAAAAGACCTACTTTTTGACTTTAATTTTTCTAATGTATGAAATGTAAATACTTATTTTCTAAATTTAATAATTTTTTAAGTGGCCTTCTTCTTCATATTTTCTTGTTTTTATTTTAATTTTTTTTTTTGTAGTGAGGCTTTTATTGTTTTGCATATTTAAAGAAGAAGGTCGATATTTTGAATTTTCGATATTCTACATATTTATACATCGTTAATTAATATTTCAATCCACATGAAATAATTGTCTCTAAAAAACAATAATTTTTAACAATTGACATAAAAATAACCATTTTTAACATAAATATAACTAAAAAACTACACGTTCAGATAATTTTTTGTAATTTTTTGCTAGAGATGACATGTCAAAATTACAATTTTTATAGGAAAATTTTAACTAAAAATGGTTAAATAATAGTTTTTTTTAATGAATTTCATGTCAAAAAATAATAATAATCACTGTTGTTTTTCAAGAAATAATGATTAACATAACAATTAATGTGAAAATCACATAATACAAATATTGAATGCATAACAACCTTAATTGAGTGCTTATTCTTCTCATAAAATGTCAAAGTCAAAACATTACAAGTATAACTAATTAATAGCTACAAAAAATGAGCTTGATTTCCAAGCATAACTTAAATTTAATCAACAATGTCGCGTAATCCAAACTCTTCGTCCTCTAGAGTTTCATCATTGTCTTCTTCCACAATATTTTATGCTTCATTTTGCTCATTTTCCTCCTCTAATGGATCTTTGATGTCTGTGAATCTCCCAATGTATGCCTTTCCAATCATTACGTGTAATGGTGTTTGGGGTTCCTTTGCCTTTTTTGCCACACGTGATTCACTAAAGTCCCCTTTCTTCAACCCAATTTCTTGCATTGCATCTGGAAGAAATCGAATAGCATTAATTCTTTCCGGAATAAAATTGCACTGTATTGGATCTTTTTCAATGGCAATGCAATTTCTTCCTTTTTGAAGGCAACATGCTAGTGTTGTACCTAATTATCAAGCACAAAAGAAATAATGAAGTAAATTAGTACAATGACATATAAATTAATAAATAACATATTGAAATTCAATTCCATATAATAAAACTTACCTGAGCTAGAAAATAAATCCAAAACCCAATCTCCTTCATTTGAACATATGTCTATAAGATAGTTAATCAATAACTGTGGTTTTTTGAAAAATGTTAACTATCTCTCCTTTTACTTCTTTGTCTTCATATGTTAGTTTTCTCACAACAACATCATAAGTCAGTATTTGGCTATGACTCTTTCCATCTACCCGATTAAAAATCATAGACATATAGCTATCATCTTTTGCCCAACTATCAATATGGATGAACTCACAATCATTTATAAATGGTTGATCTTCACAGTTAAGAATATTTTACTTTTTCCTATAACATGAAATAGTAAAAGTTCAATTAACTTGTACATAAATGAATTTTTTAACATTAATCAAATATACATTTTAAACGTCTTACCATGTAAGTTGCATCCTTGAATTTGTTTTCCCCTTGAAGCTTGACAATATCATTGCCAATTGTGTGTCTAAATGAAATCTCACAAATCTCCATAATGGTGATGACGTGACTTCTAGAAATCTCACAACCACTTACTAAGAGCTTGATAAGTATAAGGGTCACTATCATAGTCAATGTTTGGAATATTGAAACCATGGGGAATATCTGCAATAACTAGGGCATAATCCCTTTTAGGTATGAGTTTAGCAATGTCTTCATAGTCGCCTTGTATTACTTGATATTGAATAGTGTCTAGCCCATTCCAAATGAAATGAGTAAGAGTTGGATCAAGTTCAACATTCTTAAGACATTGCTTGTTCAGTCTTTCGATATTTATTTTTTCAATAAAGGTTTTCAAACTATATGGTGTTCCATTTTCATCCTTCTTCATCTTTTATAAAATAAACAAATATATGTGTAAGTTATAAATTAAAAATAGCATACAGATGAACAAAAATGAATGTATAAATCAACATACCTTTTTAAATGCAAGATAAATTTTTTTTAATGTTGATGTAGAACTTGAATCTGGATAGTTGCATACAACATCATCCCAACTATATTCAGTCAACAATTTAACCATTTGTTCTTGAATTTTCATGTAAACTTTGTGAATGCATAGATAAAGTAAAAAAAGTTAATATAATGATATGTATAACAAATACTACCAAGAACAATATGTTATATTTAAAAGAAAATTATAATCTAGAAATAAATAAAAATAATTTAACAAACTTACTTTTGAAATTTCTCAAACATTTCCTCCAATGATAATTCCCCTGACCTCACACTAGATAATATTTCTTTGACAAGTTTTTCATCCTTCACTCCTTGCAATTCTCTCCAAGGTGTGATAGTCATATCTTCTGGAAGCTGCTTCATTTTAGGACCTGATTTACTGTTCCTACATATCAATGGTTTAGACTTTTTGACCTTCTAATTTTTAATGCCAATGTTATCCCACATGCTAAAAATCTCATTAATCAACTCCCATATCTCTCCAGTACTAAATGCCAATTGGAAAATGTTATCAACACCTCTGAATAAATAACTAAATTTGTTGCCTTTGCCGCCTTTTGAATTGATTTTCTCTTCAATTTGATAGCCTATTTCCATACAACATTCCTTTCGGAAATCTACATTAACTTTGATCCTATCCCCACCACATTTTTCTTCAAATTTACTATGAATAAATCTAACCCTTTAGATGAAAGTCATAGACATCCTATATTCATTATCTGAATTATGATCCCATGCCACCAACTTTGCTTCTGTATCTAATAAACCAGCATAAATGATACATTTCATTGTTTCAAAACGTGGGTTATTGGGATATTCTTCCATCAATTGTCTTTGAGCTTCTACAGAATGGTTGCCCCAAGCACATAATAATTGTATTCAAAACATTTTGACTTATCAAATGCTTCTTTGTTGAGAACTTGAACTGGATCAACAAGAAGCACATAATTAACCACATGAGCATATGGATTGTACCTCATCAATGTCTTCAAGTTGTGAACATGCAGATGGTGTGGCTTTCTGATTTGATATTGACATTGTCCTTCACTTGCCTTATAGATTTGTTTGACATTAAGTTGAAATGTACGACCACCCTTAATTAAGTTTCTCTTTGTCAAGTTCTGTCGAATGGCATTTTGTTTTGTTTTGATAATGCCATCCTCTAAATCAGCTCCTGGTGTAATGATTTCTCTTCTTTCTTTTGAAGTTTCACTAGGTTCTTGACTGTTGGTAATGACTACTTCAAAATGTTCAACTTTACTTTTCTTCTTCATAATATTCTCATCATTAACTGTAATAGATTTATTCTTGGGTATTGTTACTTTTGGTCCTTTACGGCTCTTCTCAGTTCCAATGTCATCCTCAGTAACGACAACATATTCTTCACTGCTAGTTTCAACTTCCTCATCTTCAAAAGTAACTTGTCTACCCTTGCTAGATTTATCCATCAGAGGCTTTTTTTTTTCTGATCCCTTGGATGTAGTTTTGTAGCATCATGAATTACTATATTTTGCTTGTTTGCCATATCTTCTTCTGACACTGAGTAGAAACTGTTGACAACTTTCATAATATCATGCTCTATGAAATGAATGCCTCCTAACCTCATTGAACAACTTTCAACAAAATTCTGCCAAACAAAATATCATATGTCAATAAAAACAAAGTTAAAAAATATAGTGAGGAAATTACAAGAATGCAAAACACAAATATAAATAACAATACTTACGATATTTTGTTTCATCTCATTTACGATTTGTTTACACAACTTTGTAGACATGTCTCTCGTGTCATATAATGAATATGATAACTAGTATTTAATCCTTTCATGTGACTTGGGCGGTTTTGTAAGTATGTAAACAACTTCATTGTCTGGTACTGAACACATGTCTATGACTCTTCCCATCATGTCATAAATTCCATTATCATTAGGTATATCAACATATAGATATATCTGCACATTTTGGCTTTCTTTTTCTTTGACATACCAGACTTTTGATGGAAGTTTCACTTCTTTTGATTTCTTCCAGTATGAAATCATCTTCTTATTATTTGAGGTACTTGAAAGATTTGTAGCCATCAACTCAGGTGGGGTTCGTTCACCAATGTTTCTTGAAGATCCACCTTTAAGAGTCTTTGGTCCATAAAGATTCACAGAAATCTTCTTTGATTCCATTTTCCTGAAAAAAGACACACATAAATCAGTAAATGACAAAAACATAGTAACTTAATTTAACAACGAAAACGATAAATTATAATTAATTTTATAAATCATAAAAATTTCAAAAAAATAAAAAATAAATTAAAAATATATCGCCCTGCCACAGCGTCCTGAAAATCGGCTGGCCAACCGAGCTGTCCGTTGGGTTCGGACCCCTAGCCCACCTTGGCAGCCCAATAGAAAGTCAATTCTTCCACTTAGTCCTAATCCTAAGGACTATGAGAGCAGCACTGATGAAAGAGGGGATGAAGAATTTCAAATAAATAAAGAGTCACGGATTCCACTTAGTCCTAATCCTAAGGATTATGAGAGCAACAGTGATGAGGAGCATGATGAAGAATTTCAAAAGAATGGAGTGTCATGATGTCCAATTAGTCCTAATCCTATGGACTATGAGAGCAACAGTGATGAAGAGCATGATGATGAATTTCAAAAGAATGGAGTGTCACGGTGTCCACTTAGTCCTAATCCTATGGACTATGAGAGTAGCAATGATGAAGAGCATGATGACGAATTTCAAAAGAATGGAGTGTCACGGTGTCCACTTAGTCCTAATCCTAAGGACTATGAGAGCAACAGTGATGAAGAGCATGATGAAAAATTTCAAAAGAATGGAGTGTCACGATGTCCTCTTAGTCCTAATCCTATGGTCTATGAGAGAAGAAGTGATGAAGAGCATGATGACGAATTTCAAAAGAATGGAGTGACACAGTTTCCACTTAGTCCTAATCCTAAGGACTATGAGAGAAACAATGATGAAGAGCATGATGAAAAATTTCAAAAGAATGGAGTGTCATGGTTTCCTCTTAGTCCTAATCCTATGGACTATGAGAGCAACAGTGATGAAGAGCATGATAACGAATTTCAAAAGAATGGAGTGTCATGGTGTCCTCTTAGTCCTAATCCTATGGACTATGAGAGCAACAGTGATGAAGAGCATGATGACGAATTTCAAAAGAACGGAGTGTCACGGTGTCCACTTAGTCCTAATCCTATGGACTATGAGAGCAGCAGTGATGAAAAGCATGATGACGAATTTCAAAAGAATGGAGTGTCATGATGTCCACTTAGTCCTAATCCTAAGGACTATGAGAGCAACAATGATGAAGAGCATGATGACGAATTTCAAAAGAATGGAGTGTCACGGTGTCCTCTTAGTCCTAATCCTATGGACTATGAGAGCAGCAATGATGAAGAGCATGATGACGAATTTCAAAAGAATGGAGTGTCACAGTGTCCTCTTAGTCCTAATCCTATGGACTATGAGAGCAGCAGTGATGAAGAGCATGATGACGAATTTCAAAAGAATGGAGTGTCACGGTGTCCTCTTAGTCCTAATCCTATGGACTATGAGAGCAGCAGTGATGAATAATTTCAACTGAATAGAATGTCACAATGTCCACTTAGTCCTAATCCTATGGACTATGAAAGCAATAGTGATGAAAAACATGATGAATAATTTCAAAAGAATGAAGTGTCACGGTGTCCACTTAGTCCTAATCCTATGGACTATGAGAGTAGCAGTGATGAAGAGCGTGATGAATAATTTCAAAAGAATGGAGTGTCACGGTGTCCACTTAGTCCTAATCCTATGGACTATGAGAGTAGCAGTGATGAAGAGCATGATGAAAAATTTCAAAAGAATGGAGTGTCACAGTGTCCTCTTAGTCCTAATCCAATGGACTATGAGAGCAGCAGTGATGGAGAGCATGATGACAAATTTCAAAAGAATGGAGTGTCACAGTGTCCACTTACTCCTAATCCTATGGACTATGAGAGCAATAGTGATGAAGAGCATGATGAAAAATTTCAAAATAATGGAGCGTCATAGTGTCCTCTTAGTCCTAATCCTATGGACTACGAGAGCAGTAGTGATGAAGAGCATGATGAAAATTTTCAAAAATAATGGAGTGTCATGGTGTCCTCTTAGTCCTAATCCTATGGACTATGAGAGCAGTAGTGATGAAGGACAGGATGAAGCACTTAGTCCTAATCCTAATGACTATAAAGGTAGCAGTGACAAAGGACATGATGTAGCATTTTCAGTAAGTAAATAGCCACATATTCGATGTAGTTCTAATTCTATGGACTATGAAAGCAACACTGACAATGCACATGAGAAAGAATATCCAATAAACATCAACTCAAATTTTCCATTTAGTCCCAATTCTAAGGACTATGACAGTAGCACTGAAGAAGGGGAAGATGAAGAATATCCTCCAAGTCAGTATTTGAAAAGCACAGTTGATCATAGTGTGGATAACATTCCTCTTAATAATGATGAAAATGCTTATACAAATGATGATCCAATGATGGAGATGTTGCCAAGAAATATTGTATCGAGGAGTAGGAGTAGACCTTTTCATATCAATGCAAGATAGTCTAGTTATAGAAGGGGTAGAGCAGAATATCTGACGAGAAGAAGTTCTATCAGCGCTCTCATTTCAAGTGAATGTTGTCAAAAAAATTGCTTGAAACATATGGATTTCAAATTTGCATTAGAGAAAAGGAAGAGATATTTGTCAATGAATAAAAGCATGCAAAATTCATATTTAGTTGGGTGCATGCAATCTACATTGTCAAGTTATGATTATCATATTGGGTCTTTATTTATTTGTAGAAAGGCTTTCAAAATGTTTCACTCGATGGGGAATTTTTGTCTCTCGAGAATTCAAGAAAATTTGGAAAAGGATCCCACATTTTATTCAGAAGTATGTCATAAACAACAATTTGGGCCATTATCAAATACTGCAATGTCATGGATGAAAGTTTTGAAAATAGCAACAAGAAATGCTAAAAATAGAAGTGCTAAAAATAGCACTGCCATAAATAGCATTTCGGGATACCTTGCTATTTTAGTTAGTCCCTGAATCAAAATAGAGAAGTAAAATTCGAATTTGATCTTAGCAGTTGTTTGTAAAATAATTAATTAATTCATCTTGAGTTAATTAGTTGTAGAAAATCAAACATGAAATCTATGTGAGGACATGCAATAGTTATCCCATTGATTGAGGAATTTATCCCTTAGTTAAAGAGATAAGGATGAGTTGTAATTAGTTAGCTCAGTTAACTGAGTTAAGTCCAGTTAGATTAGTTCAAATAGTTTGTTGAACTAATTGTGAGTTCAGTTAGTTAATGCATGCATGCATGCAACTCTGCACTTCAGATGACTAAATATTCTCTCATAAATAACTCATGCATGTCAGTTCAGTCAGAGACCCAGTTGAGATCAGATGGAGGGACAATGTACTATCAGTTGCAAGAATATTCCATTGTGAATATATCTTGCATGTAGAAGGAATTCATTCCTTAGAGATTGTGCAGTTACTTCTTCAGTTTAGTGAGTGTGTGATGAGGCCAATTCACACAGGTGGCATCACTGGACTCCAAGGAAAATTGCACAAGGAAATAGGAGGCTTGGAGGGCTGAGGGAAGGCATATCTTGTGTCTATTCAATCTGTGAGCTGTATTGTTCAATTGCAGAGAGAGCAGGATAGCTTGTGAGCTAATTCTTTGTGTAATTTGAACATATTTTCACTTGTATGATAATACAAAGATTAGGGTTTTTAGCTGAGGCTTCCCCAGAGTATTTTTCTATGTTCATGTGTGATTGATTTCTCTTCATCTATTATATCTGTTCTATTTGATCTTGCTCATATTCGATTAAGCTTCCGCAAGTTTGTTGTAGAAGTAGATCTTGTATTTTGCTTTAGTATATTGCATAATCTATTGATCGACAGTGGGAATTTCTACATGGTATCAGAGCGAAGGTGATCAAAGGAGAGAACAGTATACAAGAAGGGAGAAGGGAGAATTTTGAGGTTCTTGAATATAGAAATCGAGTTCTTATCACATCTAAATTTCACCAATGGTGTTCAGCAGGTTTAAGACTCGAGTATGCCCTCGATGGTAGCTCGAATTATATAGCCTGGAAGGATCGCATGGAAGAAGTATTAGAGGACAACGGTCTAAAGGACTTCATTGATCAAGAAGCCCCCAAGCCGGCAGCAGCTAATGCTACAGAATTTGCGGAATGGAAGAAATGTGTGGCTAGAGCAAGGAGAATCCTCCTGGAGCGAGTTCGAGACCACATTGTCTCGAGCCTCCATGGGAAGGAGACACCATTTTCGATGTGGAAAACATTGAAAGATCTATATCAGAACAATAGCGATCAGAGGAAGCTGGCACTGAAAGACAAGCTTCGGAAAATCAAGTGTGAAAAGAGCAACACAATTTCTACATATCTCAACAAGCTCACCACCTGCAGGAATGAGCTTGGAAGTGTAGGGATCACGACATTCGATGATGACATGGTGAGTCTTGCACTCCTCGGTCTTCCTACGAGTTGGCATAGCTACCAAGACTCGGTTAATGGCAAAGAAAAAATTCCAGATTGGGAACGACTTTGGTCGGATCTGATGCAGGAGGAGATAAGAAGAAGCACCAGAGATGGGTCCTCATCAAAGCAAGATGATGAGGAAAATCTAGCCTTAGCAAGTAATGCGAGGAAGGGGAAAGGGAAGGCATCCCATTCCAAATCCAGTTCTTCCCATGGTGGGAAGAAGTTTGACAAATCGAAAGTACGATGCTTTCATTGTCATGAAGTGGGCCATTATGCTACAAATTATCCATAGAAGAAATCCAAGAAGGGATCCTTGAAGGGATCTGATGGTGAGGCACTGACCTCACAGTTTGAGTTGGATTTCTCTCTTATCGCATGCATGGTTTCATCCATGGTGGGATGTGTTTGGTACTTGGGCAGTGGTGCTTCATTCCACATGTCAGGTGACAAGAATCTTTTTAGTACCTTGGAGGAGAAGGATCTCCAGATGCGGATCGAGATGGGCGATGATGGAAAGTACAGTGTTTCAGGTGAAGGTACAGTTGTGTTTCAGAGGGAGCATGGAGCTCCTGTCACCCTGACTGATGTAAAGTATGTACCAGGTTTGAAGAAGAATCTGTGTCTGTCGCTATGCTAGAAGATAAAGGCTATGATGTAGTCTTTAGTAAAGGAAAGGTATTCCTTAGGCATATCGGTACTGGACAGACAAAGAGGATTGGGATTTGAGTTAAGAATCTCTACAAGCTAGAGGTAGACAATTGTGCTACACTGAGTTCCAAAGCAGAGATGGTGCAAAGCCAAGATGTTGGCGAGCTATGGCATAGAAGATTGGGCCACTTGCACCATGGAGCCCTGAAGATCATGCAGCAGATTTCTACCAGACTACCCAAGGGAAAACTGGAGTAGACGAATACATGCAAAGGTTGTACCTTGGGTAAGTATTCGAAATCTTCCTTTCCGGATCGAGACAGTAGAGTTGGAGCAATCCTAGAGCAAGTTCACTCAGATGTTTGTGGACCATTCTCTATAGCCTCCACTGCTAAACAGAGGTACTATGTTATTTTTATTGATGTTTTTTCTTGTAGATGTTGGATCTACTTTATGCAAAAGAAGGATCAGACCTTCTTGAGGTTTTGTGAGTTTCTAGCCTTGGAAGAGAAAGAATCTGGAAAGAAAATAAAAGCCTTGCGTAGCGACAATGGTGGAGGGTATGTCTCCCAACAGTTTAAGGACTTCTGCGCTGCAGAAAGAATTAAACGGGAGTTGACGGCACCCCATAACCCACAACAGAATGGGATGGCCGAAAGGAAGAATAGATCGATTGTGGGAGTCGCTCGAGTGATGTTGCATGACCAAAGCCTACGACTGCATTTTTGGGTTGAGGCATGCAATACAACAATATACTTGTAGAACAGAAGCCCGCATCGTATGCTGGGTATGAAGACACCTATGGAGGCCTTTTCCAAGAAGCGACTAGATGTGAGTCACTTCTGAATGTTTGGATCATCAGTTTATTGTCATGTGACCAAAGATGCCCGGAAGAAGCTAGATCCAACAGTTGAGTTGGGAATACTTGTGGGGTACACTGATACACCCCACAACTATCGGGTGTACTTGCCTACCAATCAAAGGACAGTGGTATGCAAGGATCTGATGTTTGACGAGCAGAAAGCCATGTGAGTATCACTTGAGCGGGAGCTCAAGTTGCATGCAGAGGAACTTTCAGTTCCTAAGGAGGAGGATCCTCAGATTGATGCGGAGCAGCCGCATGCAGAGGATCCAGGAGTGGAGACATCCACTCATGCTGAGACTTCCAGAGATGGGCAAAAATGCTCAAGGGAAGCTGACAGGTTGATGCTAGATGTGCGGGAGAATGTGGGACAACCATCTTCTTAGTGCAGATAGAGGAGGTCGCTCGAGCAGTACACTGGTTACATGGCCCTGGTTGGGGAGTGTGTAGAGTCTGAACCTTCTTCATTCAAGGAGGCAGTGTAGGAACTAGTCAGGGTTGATGCAATGGTAGAGGAGTACGACTCTATCATCTGGAACAGTGTGTGGGATTTTGTCCCAAGACCTCAAGACAAGTCAGTGGTGAGTTCCAGATAGCTTTATAAGGTAAAGCAGATCGTTGATGGCAGTGTTGAAAAACATAAGGCAAGATTTGTTGCCCGTGGTTTCTCACAGGTCGAGAGGATCGACTACGATGAGACCTTTGCTCCTGTAGCAAGGTACTCATCTATCAGATCGATGTTGGCACTATCAGCTCAGATGGGTTGGAAGATCCATCAGATGGATGTGAAGACAACATTCCTCAATGGGAAGATTGAGGAGGAGGTGTACATTGAGCAGCCAGAAGGGTTCGAGACCTTCGATTGTGAGTCGCATGTGTACTGACTCAAGAGGGCTTTGTATGGGCGGAAGAAAGCACCTTGTGCTTGGTACAGTGAGATCGAAAACTATTTCACTGGGTTGGGCTTCACCAAGAGTGAAGTAGATGCGAACCTTTACCACATCATGGTAGAAGGTAAGCCATTGATCATTGTTCTTTATGTCGATGATCTGATTTTGACAGGTTATGATCAACTGATCTAGTCTTGCAAGGAGGACCTTGCAAGAGAGTTCGAAATGAAAGACACGGGTCTTATGCACTACTTTCTAGGCATGGAGGTGTGGCAGAAAGATGGTGAAGTA
The DNA here is from genome assembly GCA_031772625.1 of Pinus tabuliformis. Taxonomy (NCBI): domain Eukaryota; kingdom Viridiplantae; phylum Streptophyta; class Pinopsida; order Pinales; family Pinaceae; genus Pinus; species Pinus tabuliformis. The sequence continues at coordinate 274,623,848 of CM062817.1, forward strand.
TTTGTGTCTCACGACAAGTATGCCAATGAGATACTCGGGCGCTTTCACATGGAGAAGTGCAAGCCCATGCAGACTCCTCTAGCTAGGAACTGGAGGAAGGAGAATGCTACTTCAGGTGAGGTAGTAACTACCACTAATTATCGGTAGCTTGTTCACTTATGTATCTGGTGAACACATGACCAGACTTATGCTTTGTGGTGAACCAGCTGAGTCAAGCTATGGTTTAGTCTACCAAGTTGTTTTGGAAGGAAGCGAAGCATGTGCTGAGATACCTCAGAGGCACATCTCAGTATGGATTGTGGTATAGACAGACAGAGGGATTTAAGCTTCAGGGATTCACAGATGCGGATTGGGCATGTAGTCCATCAAATCGGAAGAGCACTTCTGGAGGAATCTTCAACCTTGGTTCAGCTACAGTTTCTTGGTATAACAGGAAACAGATATTAGTTGCACTTAGCTCAACAGAGGCTGAATACATGGCTGCTATTCAGGTTGCATGTGAGGCCATTTGAATGTGGAAGATTCTAGTGGGATTGTTTGGTCAGAGGATGGATCCAACTGTGATCTACTATGACAATCAGAGTTGTATCAAACACTCTAAGAATCTAGTTTTTCATGACAGGTCCAAGCACGTTGATATCCAGTATCACCATCTTCGAGACTATGTGGTCAAGAGGATCATGTTGTTGCTGTATGTTTCGATCGAGGAACAAGATGCAAATATTTTGACTAAGGCATTGTCAAAATGCAAGTTCAAGTTCCACAGAGACAGGATTGGGGTTACTAATAATCCCTTTCTTGTTGAGAGGGAGTGTTGAAAATAGCAACAAGAAATGCTAAATATAGAAGTGCTAAAAATAGCACTTCCATAAATAGCATTTCAGGATACCTTACTATTTTAGTTAGTCCCCGAACTAAAATAGAGAAGTGAAATTCAAATTTGATCTTAGCAGTTGTTTGTAAAATAATTAATTAATTCATCTTGAGTTAATTAGTTGTAGAAAATCAAGCATGAAGTCTATGTGAGGACATGCAACAATTATCCCATTGATTAAGGAATTTATCCCTTAGTTAAAGAGATAAGGATGAGTTGTAATTTGAGTTGTAATTAGTTAGCTCAGTTAACTAAGTTAAGTCCAGTTAGATTAGTTCAAATAGTTTGTTGAACTAATTGTGAGTTCAGTTAGTTATTGCATGCATGCATGTAACTGCTGCACTTTAGATAACTGAATATTCTCTCATAAATAACTCATGCATGTCAGTTCAGTCAAAGACCCAGTTGAGGTCAGATGGAGGGACAGTGTACTATCAGTTGCAGGAATATTCCATTGTGAATATCTATTGCATGCAGAAGGAATTCATTCCTTAGAGATTGTGCAGTTACTTCTTCAGTTTAGTGAGTGTGTGATGAGGCCAATTCACACAGGTGGCATCACTGGACCCCAAGGAAAACTGTGCAAGGAAATAGGAGGCTTGGAGGGCTGAGGGAAGGCATATCTTGTGTCTATTCAGTCTGTGAGCTGTATTGTTCAATTGCAGAGAGAGAAGGATAGCTTGTGAGCTAATTCTTTGTGTAATCTGAAAATATTTCCACTTGTATGATAATACAGAGATCAGGGTTTTTAGCTGAGGCTTTCCCCAGAGTATTCTTCTGTGTTATGTGTGATTGATTTCTCTTCATCTATTATATGTGTTCTATTTGATCTTGCTCATATTTGATTAAGCTTATGTAAGTTTGTTGTAGAAGTAGATCTTGTATTTTTCTTTAGTAGATTGCATAATCTGTTGATCTACAGTGGGAATTTCTACAGAAACATTTCTTTTCAGAGCATGGAGAGTGTATGCCAAATAGAGAGACAATACATATTCCAGATAATTTTTCAAGACAAGAAATCTACAACTTATACAAAGAATATGCAAAAGGTGCTGAGGGACATGATCGGTTTATTACATATCAATATTTTGTGAAGGTATGGAAGAAAGAATTCAACAATGTCTATATTCCTAAGAAGACAAGGATGGGGATTTGCAATACATGTTCTTCTCTTAAATAAAAAAGGGACAAATGTGAAGGGTCAGAAAGAGATAAGCATTCATAACTTTAACTTCTAAAATTGTATAGTCATCAACTATGAAAACATATTTCTTAATGGCTTTCTTTTATGTTGTGTAGATTCAATTGTCAAAGAACTTCAGGAGCATCACGAACAACAAACAAGTGAAAGGAAAAAGTTGTACAAGCATAGAAAGAAGTGTTATGATAATCCGAATACTTGGGTTTGATAATTGATGGTATGGACCAGAAGTAAACACTTTTACCACATTTTTTTGCACACCCAAAAATTTACAAGAGGAAAATTTTATTCAGTATCACTTGGTCGGTTGTCTGGTCTTCAATGGGAAAATGTTGCCAAGGGTGTACTTCACAGCTCCAAATATTCATAATGATGCAAATATGACAATAACAATAATTCATGATGTGATTTCTCATTGGTCTGGTAATCTTCCTGAAGTTTTGTATCTACAATTGGACAACACTTGTCATGAAAACAAAAATTAGGTTGTTTTTGGATATCTAAACATGCTTGTTGAATTGAGAACTTTTTAGAATGTAAGGGTTGGTTTCCTTCTTGTTGGGAACACTCATGACCATATTGATCAGATATTCAGTTGCTTTTCAGTCACATTGAGGAGGAAGGAAGTTGGGAGCTTGCCATCATTAATTGAATGTATTAAGAAATCATACATGTTAGAGCCTACTTTTGATGTGTTGGAAGAAATTATTGACATGTGAAGGTTTATTTTGGGATCGCATGGTGGGGAGAAATACATTAAACAACTTAATGATATTATCTTCCAACATCAATTTCGTATCAAAAAAATTGATGGGAAAACACTAATATGGGGCAAGAAGTATTCAACTACTGCAGAATGGGCACCGTCATCAGGCTTGGAATTTTTAAAGTTAATTCCAGATCATCCAATATTTGCATCAAAAATATTGTTATTACAATCAATTGGTGAAGTTCATAATGCATGCAGACAGAATAGAGATATAAATTATTCTGATTGCCTAGAAGAAATTAAAAAATGTATTAGATATACATATGAATACTTTGACATTGTTGATTCAGTTTGGTGGGAGTCATTTTGTAATAATCAAAGTGATATCATTTCAACAACAACAAATGAAGATATACCTTTGAAAAGTCCATTTATTTGGCCACAAAATGTGTCAAATGAACATGAGGAAATAAACATTGTTAAACAGTAACAATCTCAAGTTATTATTAATTCTTCATAGGCAGAGGAAAGAGAGATGCATATCGGTTCCATAATATCTCATGCACAACGTGAAACCATGGAAGACCTTTACAGGGTTCAGTACAGGATATTAAGGAGGGTTGCATGATCGCAGTGCTAGCAGATGGAGATCCCAATGGTTATCCATTATGGGTTGCTAAGGTTATAAAGGTCTTTACAGAAAATGAGGATGTTACAGGTGTTGAAGTACGTTGGTATGCCACAAATACACACCCATTCAATTGTGTGTATAAGCCAGAGATGGTAGTCGACAAAAAAAATGGCGGAAAGAGAAAAAGAAAGGGTACAAATATAAATCGTCGCCGCATAGACATCTTAAAATTGGAGGATGTTGACATACTTGTTTATGACTTCAATTTAACAAAGAGAGGAACTCTTCGCTTCAAGACGGTAGGGATTCTGAAAAGGTTGTTACCAGAAGGAACAATGTTGAGATGGGATTTTGTTGAAACCAGTTGTAGATCTAAAAGAATTTTGCAACCTGAAATGGTGGGCATGCATGTGGACTCAGATGGGACACTAGTTGATGAAAGAGAAGAATATGGAACATCCTCGTTAGCATCCAGTCATTCATCTGAAGATGTGAATTCTGATGGTGTGAAAGAAAATATGAGTGATTTTGAATAATTGTCTAAGACATTTTATATAATTGATGTTTGCATCGTATCTTGAAATAAAAAATTTGATTTCCATATGGTGTTAAATCAGAAGTTATGAGTCATTTTTATGTTGTTGGATTATATGTCTTAATTATGATAATTTTTATTATTTATAATATCTACAATGCAACATTAAATTAGAGATATAATGTATGTTTCATTTAATATACAAATAATGACATTTTGATTAATTTAGTCATGTAATTTGTTCATAGTCATGGTTTTTTCATTTTATGGTTGAAAAAATTCCATTTTTTTTGTATCTAGCATGTTATGGTTGAAAACATGTTGAATTTATACTTAGGAAAGAAAAATTTTATTCTACCAAAAACACTAGTGTGTTTTTTTTCCTCATAAACAACTAGTTTTTTGCACATAAAAAATCGGTTTTACTAGCATTTTTTTTAAATGTTGAAAATTGACCCTAAAAAAAATCATCGTTCCAGTATCAACACTTTTTCGTTTTCAAGGTATTTTTTGCATGAAAAATTCTTTTTCACTGCCATTTTTAAAACATGTTCAAAATTGACCCTAAAAAAAACCCATCGTTCCAGTATACACACTTTTCATTTTTAGCACTGTTTTTGATGTTTTTTCGAGGTTTTTTGGCCAAAGTTCCCATTTTGAGTTTATAGTTCCAATTTCAAAGTTTACATTGTTAGGTATAATATTAGAGTCTCAAACCTATCATCATCATAACAATAATCTAAGTTTACCTTTCTCCATTACTTCCAACACTCCCCCTTAATGGAGAAAGGGTACTGATCAATAGCATACGCCTATTGGTTTAGTCTCGGCTAGGCTTACAATTAAAACATGAGAAACTTGGTAACATAGGTTTTCATTTTTGTCTTTTTGCTTGTGAGTCCATACTTGTTCATCTTGAGTCGAGGCTTCATCTTTACTTTCCTCGCCATGAGGTAGTGATGTATCTTCACCTCATTTCTTCCCTAGTGATGGAAAGCTTGAATTCTTATTCTCACCCTTCTCAAGATTATGACAGGCTGGATAGGAGAATTTTCCCTCTCACTATTTCTAGTGTCAACCATCTGAACGTCAGCTATGATGTCTTCATCATTCATTGATGTTGTTATCTCAAAATCAGGCCCTGGAAGGCTACTGACCAGGAAGACTTCAAGTAACTATTTCAGACCTACTTTAGGTTGAGGCTTAGCCTCCTCAACCTGAGAGGGCTCTCTCTAAATGGGTTAATGATTTTTACTTAAGATAAGATGGCTAACTCTTTGTGATATATCTGTGATAAATATGGATGTTGGAAAAACATTAAACAAGTTTCCATTGGGCCTATGGAGTCAACAACACCTCAGTAAACAATGATACTGCCTTTACATAGAAGTCAGGGCACTTAGCATTTGAATATCCAGAACACAACTCATATGGAACCACAACTCATAAATGCATACAGGAAATCAGAGCATAATCAATGAATTCTGAGTGATTATACATCTATGCAACTGTAAAAGACATTAAGGAAAGGATAAAATCACACATTCTGAACATAGAAACCCTTCATGAATCCTGAGAAGTAAAGCAGCCAAATTATATTACTGAACTCTGTCTTTACATAAGCCAAAACAATCCTTTGTTCATCAAATTTCCAACCCCCATTACATTGTTGTTTCAGCTATATATAGAATCCTTATTCTAACTAATTCGAGCTTCCTCCTCCAGCATGAGGGGAATTCGATAACTACCTCTAATGACACCTATCAGCTATTTAACTAACTAATAAATACAATAAATTGCTGACTGGAGTTTTTAAAGAGTTCTAAATTAACTATGACTCTAACTCCATTTTCCATGCATAATGGCTTCTTCTTGTTCTTTGACACCTGGTCCTCTTTCGATTTGGCTGAGCTGGATGTTTTAATACTTCATATTGACCTTGAACGCTGCATCTTTTAACTGCTCAGAAGTATTAGGAGATTTCCCTTGTTTCTCGGCTCCAGTTTTCCTCAAAATGCTCGAATGTGCAGAAGCATGCTATCTAGCCTTTAATAACCCAAAATATGGAACATTGCCACGTTCTTGGTGTGTTGTAAGCTGCATCGATGGACATGTGTGCAGGCAAAGTTCCTTGTATGCAAATCGTTTGATACCTCTTGAACGGTGATAAAGGGACTTTACAACAGAAATTTGAAATTGGGTCGAAATATTCCACCTTTTTAAAGCATCCACCTGTCTTGATCTGATTGACTATTGTTGTTCCAGCTGATGTCTTGCATACCCTTTTGGCGTTTCCCTTTCAAAATTCCCGCTCATAATACAAAACTGTCTGTCTTTGTTAAAATCATCACCTACAGCAGTTTCGTAGCGCGCTACGAAACTGCTGAGTCTTTTAGCTTGCTTTTGCCCCGAGACCTTTATTAGCCGAGTATTTGATTGCCCAAAACTTCCTTAAACTTTACACATGTCGCACAGGGATCCATGTTTCCTCAAAAAGACAAAGTCAAGCAAATTTGTCAAAATTTCAAAACAAAATCTTACTTGGCCTCAAAACTCATTTAGCAGGTAGCTGACCTAGCTGTGCCTTCAGATCTTCGATTTGTTTCCTCATAGCTCTATTCCTAGCTCTCAGTTGCATATTAATCCTCCTGATATACTTGGCTTCTTTGATTGTTGGTACTGTCCAGGTGTGAAATTGTGCATGGCCATCAACCACTGAATTTAACTGAGATTCTAGGGTTTCACTCCCTTTCCATAGAGCTTTCCTATACTCTGCATGTATGACTGCATGTTTACTAGCGGCCTTCTTCAATTTAGCAATTTCATATTTAGTTGTTTCTAATTGACTCTTTATGGCTGCTATATTATCTCCTTGAGATGTGATGGTTGTTTTGCTTGTGTCCTTTTGCCTAACTTTCCCGGTTTCCTCTGTTCTGGGCAGTGTTTCCTTTACTTGCTGGAACTTCCTTGTAATAGGTCTTCTGGGTTTAAAAATAAATTCTTCACCTAGCTCATCGAATTTCAGCCTTTTTGAGGCCTTAGACTTCTTGGTACCTTCTTGCGGTGACTGTGTCAAATCGATATGGACTGGTTCAGACTGCTCGAATTCAATGGCCTGTAATAAATCATTCAAACTTGCCTTAGACACTGGGCTCTCTTCAACTGCTATGGCTTTACCTTTTTCCTTATTTATCTGGCTTCTTGTCCTTACCCTTGAGACTGCTTCAGATCTTCTTGTTTCAGGTATAGTCTTCTTATCATGAGTTTTTTCCTTTGTTGATTGCTGAGGTTGATCTTGAATGATTAGTGGCTTCACTGGTTTTCTTAGCTGTGACTTGGTTTGCTTTTTAGCTCTTGCTTCCTTTTGGAGCTCAGCTATTGTGAATTCTCTGGCTGGTTGTGGAGTAAGGCCAGTCTTGCTTTGGAATCCAGCCATGAAAATAAACGAATTCCAGTCTCTGCCTATCTTTTGGAGGTCATCTAAAACTAGCAACTTAATCAAACCATGATGAAACAAAGAGGTTTCACAGTCCTCTTTCCTCAGCTGCACCTTATCACACATCTTACTCAAACTGCGAAACAAATAAAAATGAATGTCTATGGAGACTTTCCCCGTGAAATGTAAAAGCAGTTTGAAATGGTAAGAATACACCTTATTGTACCTTCCTTCACAGGTCAAATATTTCTGTATGCAGGTGAGAAGAAGAGCATAATGTTCCTTGACATAATTCCTGGGCACTGCTTTTGTTAAATCTTTGTTTACATATGCCTCCTTTAAAAACTCCTTACAAGGATTCATGTCAAACTTAAAATTTTTAAACCATTCTTCTCGTCCTCTTGGGATCTCTGTCACAACAGGTATTGCTTCTGGAGAAACCTGTACTTCTAACATGGCTACCTTTGAATTTAAACCAGTGAAGTTTAGCGCAAATTCTTTAGTTACCTGCGCATGTCCTCCTTGTAGCTTTTTACAAAAGTTCCAGCACCCGGCATCCTTGAACGCTTTCTTCACACCTTCATCCCTCAGTGTTATGTCCAAGCCCTCAGGTTCAGTCCTCTGGCATTTACCGGATCTGTGCTCTTTTTTCTCCATTTTTTCTTCGAGATCTTCACACACAAAGTCTAACAGCTCTGGTTGAAATGGTGATTCAGCTCCTTTTTAAATCAGCCTCGCTTGAAATTCAAATTCATTCATTTAAAACGCTTCAATACATAATCAAGCAGATTTGTCACTCATGCAGCACTTACGACTATCATTAAGGTCTATGCACGGTAAAATCCCTTGGGAATGATATTTCTGTGCATATCAACAGATCTAGTGGTGGGGTAGTGGCAAACGAGCATTCAAACGTGATACGAGAGGTACATAAACTGAAATGAGTGGACACAACTGGTGACTCACCTAACGGACTTGACATTTCGGGAAAGATTCGCTGCAAAATGCACGAATCCATGATTTCGCAGCGCTGTTAGTTTTAAATTCTAATGATGTGCTGCGAAACGGCCTAATCATGACGCGTTGCGAATTTTCTTAACCATAATTGCGCTGCGAAACTGGCAAATGGGATTACGCTGCGAAATCACTAAAAGACACGGTGACTCGGATAAGACAATATATGACTATGGAACAATGATAGGTGGAGAAGAACCAATGGGAGTCGAGTATGATTTGAGTTAAAAACTTTTAAAACTCCAAATCGTAAGTGAGGAAAAATAAAATGAAATCAACTTAACACAGACCTTTGTCATCGGACTAGGACAGACAATTATATGCATCAAATTTTTAGTTCTAAGTGATAACAGATGTAACGTCTGCACACACAAAAATATTAATGAGATCATCACAATTTAAATTCTCTCCAGCTTTGTCTTCTTCTGCCACGTCTTTGCAATCAGCTTCATGTGGCTCATCCAATTGATCTTCAACACTTTGTTCCTCTTTACACCCTTCTTGAAGATCAGCTCGTGTGTCTTCAATCTCAGGATCTTGCACAACAGACTGTGCCTCTTGATTCTCGTGGTCATCAACAGAACCACATTGTTTTTCTGAAATTTCTTCTGACTCGAACATACTACTCATGCTAATGCCTCCAAATGCCCACATGAGAAAATCATCATCATCATAATAAAAAATATCTAAAAATATAGACATGTTGTTAAAGTCCAGCTTATCTTGCTTTATCTTGCTTCGAGATTTCTTTTCGACTCCACACGGTCCTCTAACAAGCTCCAACAACCTCATTACCATGCAGGCGGGAAACTTCTCCCTTTGGCAACTCTTCAACTGTAGAACCTTGTAGACTGTGGCTTCTGTGCCACACAGGTCTCAGTGCCCTCAGCTCTAGTGACGAGCAACAAAATGACCTCTCATAAGATGGAAACACTATCAATATCTAATTCTGATGTATGTAATTAGAAATTTCTGATAACACATATTTCTGAAGATGGGTTCAAATCAACAAGAACTTTCGCATTTTCATTGTGGCATATAATAACTTAGAAGAAAATTTACCCAATTGGTTTTGGGATCTCCACAACCTATGACTTAAGTTTCTCAAACAATTAAATTTCTAGGACAAATCTGCTAGATGACGCTCTGGAACATGAAGCTCTGGAACACGCTTGAGCAACACGCAACTTTCTTGCTCCACCAACTTCACTGGGAATTTGCTTTATTGGAGATGTTACTACTACAACAGCATGGGAATGTGCCAAACTCATGAATAATTAGATGGATTCCACATTGAATTCACGCTAAAATGCCACAAGCGCTTCTTTCTTGAGATGTAAATGTTTAGTGCCTGGTCATTTCACCATGGAGAAAGAATGTGCCAACTCCTTCCGCAAAAAATTAAACTCCATGACCTCCATGCCTCAATCACGATCTCCTTCCTTCTCGGTAGACCATAGCAACCTCGGCCTCAGGAGCAGATCCACGGTGATATGGCAGCGAAACCATGCTTATGCAGCAACTCTCTGCCACCTCTGCTACTACAGCAAGACTCCTCTTCCGCTGCGCAGGTCTCCTCCATGGATCAACAGCTTACTCCCTAGATTGAAATCCACCATGCTGCCTTTGCTTGATGCACACCTCTAGGCATCCAACACGACCTTCAAATGGCAGCGAGGAGGAAGACTGCAGCAATTTCATGCAGCATTCCCTCACAGGGTCAGTGCGATTTTACTCCAAGCCTTCATGTCGATCCAGCGCGATTTTCTCCTCAGCCCTCGCACCGATCCAGAAATAAAAAATCGTGGAAGTCTTAACAGTGAATCGGCGCGATTTTCTCCTCAAAATCTACGTTTATTCTGCCTCAGTCGCGTCGGCCTCTCTCCACTCAGATACAGGCTCCTTGACCCTGCAGCTCTGATACTGATCCGATTTAAACAGGAATGCAACAAATTACAGAGATAACCATATACACAAAGATGCAGCGGAAATAATACTTCATTTCATTAATGGAAAATACTGAAATATGCTTACAAACAGAAATGGAAATAAACTAGCTAGGGCAATGGTAGCTTATCTCTGAGAAGAGATGTGATGGCTACATGCCTCTGAACTCTGTTACAATGAGGCTCGAAGGCCTATATATTGTTGAGAAACAATGGAAAAACCCTTAACATTCCAAAACCTAACCCTAGGAGATGAAACGCCAAACTGTGGGCCCCGTTTGGGGGTAAGTTGGTACATCAACTTCCCGGGGTCGTAACTTTGGCATATGATCTTCGTTTGACGCGTACAATAGCTCATTAGAAAGATCTATCCGAGCACTATCATTGTTGGAACAGGCAACACCAGTCCATTCCATGGACTCGTGTTGCCCCTGGATTCCCCAAAAAACGTCGTTTAGGGCCTCAAAACGGCTCCGAAAGTTCAGGACCCGAAAAACTGCTAAAAATAGTAAGTTGTGCTACAATTAAGGAAACTGAAAATGCTGAGAAAGACAATGGTGGGGGTCCAGGTGGACTTGGCAGGTGGCCACCAATTTCCACCTGGATCATTCCTCCCCCCTTAGGAAGCAATGGTCCCCATTGCGTTGAGCTCCTCCATGAGATGAGGAAACTTCTGCTGAACTTGTTCCCTGGTGAGCCACTTGCCCTGCTGAAGGAGTTGGCCCGCTTTGACAACTCGATACAGTTGGATATTCTGTTGGCGAGTGTTCATGATCTGTGTGTCCATGATCCGATCAGTTGCAGCTTGTTCCATGCAATCTGGATTTAATTCTGTGGGTTTGAGCTGTTCTGCAATGTCGGATGTGTCTAGCAATGGTGGAAAGTATGGCCGAAGGCGGTCCACATTGAATACTGGGTGCAGGCCAAGGAATGGGGGAATGCTGAGCTCAAATGCATTGTCTCCCATAGCCTTAGTAATGGTGTAAGGACCATATCGGAGTGGTCTCAATTTCCGATAGGCTCCAGTAAGACGTTCCTTTTGCAAATGCAACCAGACTTTGTCGCCCACCTGAAACTTGTGTGGCACCCGATGTTGATCATGTCGCTGCTTGTACTTGGCATTTGATTTCTCAAGAATGTCATGGACCTGCTGGCGAATATGTTGGATGCGCTCAATGAAGCTGGTGGCCTTATCTGTTTCGGACTGGACATGAGCTGAATTCATGTGAGTAGCTGCAAGTGGCATGGCCACATCAATGGGGCATAGTGGCTGGAATCCCAAACCCACCTGAAAAGGGCTATGGCCAGTGGACCTGTGAAGAGCTCGATTGTAGCTGTGCTGAACGTAGGGGAGGCTCTCGTCCCATGTGCATGGATGCTTTGAGTTATACATGCGCAGAATGTGCACAATCATCCTATTGACAACCTCTGTCTGGCCATCAGTTTGAGGATGGAAGGCTGTGGACTTCGTGAGTTTGGTGTCCAGCATTGACCAGAGACTGGACCAAAAGGTGCTGAGAAACCGACTGTCCCGATCTGAGATGATAGACTGTGGGATCCCAAAGTGCACCCACACTCGTTCAAAGAAGATTTTAGCAGTGGCTTCTGCTGTGATATTCTTCTTGCAGGCCATCATAATGGCCATCTTTGAGAACCTGTCGACGACCACAAAAACACAGTCATTTCCATGCTTAGTGGAAGGAAGGCCTGACATGTAATCCATGGAGATGGATTCCCAAGGTCGACTAGGGGTAGGAAACGGGGTATAGAGGCCTTGCTTCTTAATGGTCGGTTTGGCAATGGCACAGGCAGTACATGATCGGATGTACTTCCCAACATCCTGTCGAAGATTCGGCCAATAGAAATAGTTTTGCAGTACTGCCACTGTTTTCTCGACCCCGAAATGCCCAGCAGCCCGACTGTAGTGTGCTTCCCAAATCATCTTGGCATGCTCGCTTGAAGGAACACAAAGGTGACCGAGGTGGCATAATAGGGCATCCTGGAGGTGAAAATCTGCAACCTGCCGACCCTCCAAGAGTGTCTGGTATGTGTGGCCGAATTCTGGGTCGCTTTTGTAGAGAAGTGGCCAATCAGAAGTCTCGTTCCCGCAAGATTTGAGCACGGTGGTTAGCGCCATGATCGGTGGTCGACTGAGGCAATCTGCAACATTATTGGTGCTGCCCTTTTTATACTTGATATTCAAGTGAAACTGTTGCAGGTATGTAGACAACTTATGATGGCGATCATTCTGCAATTTCCCTTGGGTCTGTATGAACTGCAGAGGTCGGTGGTCTGTGTGGATGACCATTTCCTTCCCCAAAATGTAATGCTTCCATTGTCGGCAGGCCTGTACAATGGAATACATCTCTTTATCATAAGTGGGGTACTTCTGGACTGTGTCTGAAAGTGTTTCACTGTGATATGCCACTGGATGTCCATGTTGAGTAAGGACTGCCCCAATAGCATAGTCAGAGGCATCTGTCTCGACCTCAAATGGTTGTTGTAAATCTGGTAACGCGAGCACTGGTGCCGTGCAGAGGCGATCCTTCAACTCCCTGAATGCCTTCTGTTGAGATTCAGACCAAAAGAATTTTGCTTTCGCCCCGCCCTTGGTGACTTGACTCAAGGGCCAAGAAATATGAGAAAATCCCAACACAAACCTGCGGTAGAAGTTGGCAAGACCTAGAAAGCTGTGGAGCTCTGTTAGAGTGGCTGGAGAGGGCCAATCCTGAATGACTTGGACCTTGGCTGGATCGACATGCACCCCCTGTTCATCAATGATGTATCCCAGATACTGAACCTCGGTCATGCCAAAAGTGCATTTCTCCAAATTGGCACATAGCTTGTGTTGCCGCAGTGTTTGGAGAACCTGTCGGATGTGGTGGAGGTGCTCTTCCCAACTCTGGCTGAAGATCAGAATGTCATCCAAGTATACTACTACAAAGGAGTTGGTGAATGGCCGCAAGATGTCATCCATTAGCCTCATAAAGGTTGCAGGAGCATTCGTCAATCCGAAAGGCATGACCAACCATTCGAAGAGGCCCTCCTTGGATTTGAAGGCAGTCTTCCACACATCTGAGGGTTCAATTGGTACCTGGTGATATCCTGACTTCAAATCGATCTTGCTGAAATATTTCGCCCCCTTTAGTTGGTCTAGGAGGTCATCAATCCGCGGGATCGGGTACCTATTACGAACAGTGATCTTGTTCAGCGCCCGATAGTCAATACAGAGTCTCCACGTCCCATCCTTCTTCTGTACCAACACTATCGGGCTCCCACATGGCGAAGAACTCGGACGGATGTGACCTTTCTGCAGGAGCTCCTGAATCTGCCTCTTGATTTCATTGTTCTCCAGAACGGAGCGCCGATAAATTGGTCCATTGGGTAGCGGCGCACCTGGGGTCAGATCGATGGAGTGCTTGACTTGACAGTGCAGAGGAACCCCTGCCGGGGAGGTGAAGATGTCTTCGTACCCCTCCACAATCTTGTCCATCTGTAGCTGTCGTGCAGAGGGACCCGGTTTGGAGGCCGCGGCCACTGTCTTCTTCTTCCCTTGAGGGCGTATCATCAGGAAAACAAATTTCCTAGTTTTGGAAATGATCTTACTGCATTGTTTTGCAGTAATCAAAGAGATGGCGGCAGGTGGTGCTACCTCTGGTATCCTGAACAACTTATTTCCCAATGTAATAATAACAGCACGGGGCCTTGATTCATACACAGCATGTCACTTCCATAAGTATGGTTGTCCTAGTAATACATCACAAACTTCAAGGGGAGCAATGTCACACAATACCTCATCCGTGAAGGGCTTGATGTTGTATGGAAGGCGACACTGCTGGCTCACGCAAAGATCTCGCCCTTGGTGAAGCCACCCAATGGTGTATGGTTGTGGATGTGTTGTGGTCGGTAAGCCCAACCGCTTCACGACCTCTGCTGAAATGAGGTTCTTTTGACTCCTGCTATCAACAATGAACTGTATCGGGGAGCCCTTTACCCACATCTGGGAGTGGAAGAGACGCTCCTCCTCCTCTGGATCTTCGGGTTCATTTTTCTGGATCTTTGCGGTAGCAACAGTGGCGCTGGGATCCGCATCAATGATCTGCTTCCCTTTTTCATACCCCTTATCGGGTTCTGACTCAGAGTCGGAACATGCATCTGATTCTGAAACCTTTAGCTCAGCCACCAGTGACTGCTTGGCCCGACACTCACTTGTGTTGTGAGTGGAGCTCTTATGGAACTCGCACCATTTTCCAGTGTCCTTTCTCGGCTTCGCGACTTTGCTCTTTGCTTGCAGCTTCGGCTGGTTGTCTTGGGCTGTCCCGCCTTGGCTTTGTCCTTTGTTCTGTGGTTTAGGGGCACCTTTCCCCTGCTTTGGATTCGCAGATCCAAAGTCTCGCTTCTTTTGTTTAAACTTCTGCTCGACCTTGACGGCATACCGGTATGCTACGCCGAGCGAGGGGATGTTTAGGAACTGTATTTCTTCCTGGATGTACTTGTGCAGGCAGCCACGATATTTGAGTATCAAATGTTGCTCTGAATCCTTGATACCCAACTTTGTGCGAAGGGTATGGAAAAGATTGGTGAACTCCGGCACGTCTTGGTCCCTTCCCTGCCGCAGCGTGGTCCACTTTATGTATTCATCCTCATAGCTTCCGACAGGGTAGTATTGCTCCTTGATGGCATCCCGAAACAAATCCCAGGTGGGTGCGGCTGAAAATAGTGAGCCAGTACTTTCATCCTTCTGCTAGCAGTAGGTTTCCCACGAGTCCTTGACGTGGGGGGCTGCTTTGAGAAGAGCAAAAACAATCTTTTCCCGACTCGAAAATTCATGAACAGAAAAATAACCCTCTAGCAGATTTAACCATTTATCTACGGCATCGGCGTCTATCTGACCCTCGAATATGGGGATTTCAAAATTAACTTGTACCTTAAAGGGTGTGGCGTTTCCAGAGGAGCTGCTGGAAGCCGATGTGTCGCTTCTGGGTAGCCGCTGAAGGATCTGCGCAAAGCTTTCCATCATCGCATTCCGTTGTCGCTCGAGTGCTTCTTCGAGCAAGATTTTGATGGGATCTCCTGCCCCCTCGTCTTTATTCTCGTCCGCCATGGGAGGCCGTCGGGATTTGCGAGGTTGGTCTTGCAAAGGTTCAACCAGTTCAAGCCCTAACTCCTTATATCCCGACCTTGTTGGGGACATGAAAAGAAAAACAGAGAAAAAGCAGACCGCTCTGATACCACTGATCCGGATTTAAACAGGAACGCAACAAATTACAGAGATAACCATATACACAAAGATGCAGCGGAAATAATACTTCATTTCATTAATGGAAAATACTGAAATATGCTTACAAACAGAAATGGAAATAAACTAGCTAGGGCAATGGTAGCTTATCTCTGAGAAGAGATGTGATGGCTACATGCCTCTGAACTCTGTTACAATGAGGCTCAAAGGCCTATTTATTGTTGAGAAACAATGGAAAAACCCTTAACATTCCAAAACCTAACCCTAGGAGATGAAACGCCAAACTGTGGGCCCCGTTTGGGGGTAAGTTGGTACATCAACTTCCCGGGGTCGTAACTTTGGCATATGATCTCCGTTTGACGCGTACAATAGCTCATTAGAAAGATCTATCCGAGCACTATCATTGTTGGAACGGGCAACACCAGTCCATTCCATGGACTCGTGTTGCCCCTGGATTCCCCAAAAAACGTCGTTTAGGGCCTCAAAACGGCTCCGGAAGTTCAGGACCCGAAAAACTGCTAAAAATAGTAAGTTGTGCTACAATTAAGGAAACTGAAAATGCTGAGAAAGACAATGGTGGGGGTCCAGGTGGACTTGGCAGGTGGCCACCAATTTCCACCTGGATCAGATACCATGATAAAAACTGAATATATTAACTATAAACTAAATGTCTCTCCAGGTGAGATACCTGGAAAGTGTACAAACACTCATACAAGCCCCCCTACATTGAGTCAGATGAGCCTCAAATATATAGGCTTTCACACTAATGGGATGGTTTCAACCACTCCCTAGATATTAGGATATGAGGTCTAAGATTAGAGTCTCAAATCTATCATTATCATAACAATAATCTAAGTTCATCTTTCTCCATTACTTCCAACATGAACTTGTACGAAGTGTCGCGTGTCACTGTTTCAACCTTTAGACCTAAAAACTATGCACATAAAACTATAGGTCGTCCTCTTTTTTTAACCTCTTACAAAAATTCAATCTGATACTTAGAGAGAAAGTTTTGACGATTTTACCAAGGTCACATTTTTGGGTTGTAATTCAGGAGCCTTCCACAACTCTAACTTCCTTGGATCATATCTCCGAAAATATAGTGAGACAAGATTTGAAATTTGGATCCGAGGATCATCGAGAGTTTGGTTCAAATGGGTTTTTTTTTAGCTTCTGAAATATCGTAGAAAAAAGAAGTTATAGCTAACATTCCACAATGACCTGTTTTGGAGCAGCGAAACCCTAGAATCTAAACCTTTGATACCAAATGTTATGAAACCAAGTCACAAAAAGATAGAAAATATAGATCAACAACTTAGAAATTAGCCTCTTCGAGGGGGAAACCTCCTTTACATTACAAAAATGAACAATTTCTTGGATGATACAAATGATAAAACCTCCTTTTTATGTATAGGAGTCTAAGGGGTCACAATATAATCAAAGCCAACATAACAATAATAATATAAGGGCACAAAAAGAACAATAGTGATCTTCTATGGGGCACAATAATAACGATATGGGGATAATAGGGGCACAAAAATAAAAATAAGGGCTACAATGACAATAGTAATGGGGGAATCACTAGTATTATAGGGACCTAACAAGATACCTCCAGTATCCTATATAGTTTTTTTCCCAAAGTAATAATAAATAGTGTGAGGTATAGACTCATACACAACATGACACTTACACAAGTATGGTTGACCTAATAAAACATCACAAACTTCAATAGGAGCAACATCACACATTATCTCGTCCTTGAAGGGCTTGATGTTGTAGGGAAGGCAACATTGTTGATTGACGCGGAGATCTCGTCCTTAGTGGAGCCACCCAATGGTGTATGGTTGTAGGTTTGGTGTGGTCATCAAGCCTAATTGCTTAATGACCTCTGCTGAGATGAGGTTATTTTGGCTCCTATTGTTAACAATGAACTGTAGCAGATAAACCTTCACCCACATATGTGACTGGAAGAGATGACCACCCTCTTCTGGATCTTTAGGCTCAATCATCTGGACTTTGGTGGTGGATATGGTGGCATTGGATTCTGCATCAATAATTTTCTTACCCTTGTCAT
Source organism: Pinus tabuliformis (assembly GCA_031772625.1). Classification (NCBI taxonomy): domain Eukaryota; kingdom Viridiplantae; phylum Streptophyta; class Pinopsida; order Pinales; family Pinaceae; genus Pinus; species Pinus tabuliformis. The sequence goes on from CM062817.1 coordinate 274,641,507, forward strand.
TCCCCTTGTTTATTTCTTGCTTAGAGTTGGAACATGCATCTAATACTGAAGCTTTTAGCTCGACGACTAGTGATTGATTACCATGACACTCATTTTTGTTGTGGGTGGGGCTCTTGTGGAACACAGACCACTTTTTTGTGTCCTTCTTCATATTTGCAATGTTATTCTTTTCTTATCGCTTTTGATGGGTTGTCTTGGATCACTCCACTTGGCTCTATCCTTTTCTCTATAGTTTGGAGGTGTGTTTTCCCTACTTCATATCTATGTATCCAAAGTCTCGCTTCTTCTATTTAAATTTGTGCTCGATCTTGACAACATATTCCTACACTGCACCAAGTGAGGATATGTCCAAGAACTTCATTTTTTCCTGGATGTATTTGTGCAGACATTTGTTCATTAATTTAACTTTTGATTAAATTACCTTCATTAAATTATCAATCCAGGTTTTGTGAACTTGCAAAGTATACTTGCACTATATATGCTAGGCTATTTGCTTTCAATCAAAGAATATAATCTAATTCCAAGTTGAAAGTTAAATCTATTTATGACAAGGTCTTAGTAAGAAAACACACATGTTTTGTCTTAGAGGAAAAAATTAAATTCAAGGCTTGAAAATTAAATGAATTAAAAAAAAATTGTATTAATGCGAAAGCTTCAAATCTATTCTATGGAACAAGGAAATTAAGTCTTATTCTATTGAGATTTGAAAGACAAAATTATTCTACTATGCTTTGAAAACAAATCTAAACTATTGATCATATGAAACTTTGAAGCAAATTTAATCTATGAGGCTTGAAATAAAGTCTAAGTTATCAGACTTGTGAAAGAAGAGCTAATCTACCAAACTTTGAATCGAAACTATTCAAGAAAGAAGTAACCAAAAGGAAATGAGATATCGACAAAAATTTGAGCACATAAGAGATTACTAGTGTGTGTATTCTGAACCATAGCTAGTCATAAGCATCTAAACATAAATATGAGACTAAGCCTAAAAACACAATTCAAGGTAACTATTTTTGATGTTTTTGGTTTATTATCAAGTTCTTGACTTGTAATGAAACAAAGAGAAATGAGTACAATTCTAATTTAAAAACAAAGTATTGAAATGAAACAGAGCATCTAAATGAATTGAACAACTAAAGCAAGAAAATTCTAATCTAGTTGCAGACCATAAAGAAATTAAATCAAAGTGACAAAAGACCTCTATATCATCTCACATATCCTTAGGTTCCCTCCTGATGAGTGTGAGAGGTTAAAAACTTAGATCACGAGACTTGAATCACCAACACAATCACTAAGATGCCATGAACAGAGCTTGTATTACTTGAAGTGTAAAAACAGAGTTCACAATAGAAAATGACAATATAATAATTATGAGCTTAACTGACTGTCTTTCTCTTTCAAAACAAAGCATTTTTATAATGGTTTCAAGATTAACAACTTAAGGAATTATTGCCTAGAATCGAGAACTAAAATTGACATCTAAGCTTCTAGATCAAAATAGGACTTTCGCTTCTCATGATTCACTACTAAAGGAGTGAATCATGAGAAGGAATTTATTAACACGTCATCAACTTAAATTCAAGTCTTTAGATCTCACACGCTTTCTATTTCCACACTCACTTGATCATAGAGTCGGGCTCTTGATACTCAGTGCAAAACAAGTATTCCATAGCCACGTTGACTACAAGTTTGACCAATGAATCATGCTTATCCTTTGAGTTTCCATGAATGACTAGTAGGTGGACATCCATGTATGTGACATTTGGCAACTGTTCATGTGTCTTGGTTGTTCTCTAACACATGCAAACCTGTAGAACTTATGATTTGGATGTGGAAATTCAAGTTAGCTGTAGAAAGTGCACATTTAAGTAATTATAGTATAGTCTAAACCTATTTCATAAAGAAAACATAGATCTTGAGCTACTAATGGATGATTTCCTTTTCATTGTAACTTGTGTGACCTGGATGACCTTTAATTCATAAACAAGATGCGATGAAGTAAAAATGTACACAAAATGCGTGGAAAAAGGCAAAATGAATTTTCAAAAGGAGGACAATTCAGAGGTTCAACATTCCCCCACGCTGAAGGTATTGCATGTCCTTATGCACAAAATTTGAAAAAATGTAGGGATTTCCTTCAAAGGACTACCTTTGATGACTGGATCAAAACATCTAGATTTGTTTGTAATCGCTTGCTTTTTACATTTAATGACCACCTCAGTTTTCTCATCAAAATCTTTTCTTGTAATCCTCTAATCTTTTGTCTAAGACCCTCATTGTTTCCTTTAAGATTTTTATTTTTCTTGTACAAATAACACATCCTGAGTAGCATAATATCATTATGATATTTTATCACTTCATTCTCATCCTTTATCTTCTTATTTTATACTTCTAGTTCATAAACCTCCTGCTTCAAAGCTTTAATGATCTCTTGATCTCTAGGAGAAGGAATATTAACTTCTTGCTTAGGTAGATCAAACATAGGAGTATCATTATGTAAGAAATCATTATGAAACACTGGTTCCAAGGGAGATTTTACCTTCTATCGTGCCTCTTTCTCTAATGTCTCAAAATAGTCATAGGTTTTTTGTTGGATGAAGTCGACTTTTGGAGTTTTCCTTGAAGGACCCTGGTCATATAAAGGTTCTGACATCATTTTTGTTTCTATCTCATTGGTTTCATCAAAGTTTATGGTATCTGGTGGCCCATGACTTGCTTGCTTGCTCATACTTCTAGTGATTCTCTTACTTATTCTTGGATTTTGTTCTGATTCTACCATATTTTGAACACCTTTCCTTTTATTGCCTTTCTTTTGTGACTTCTCCTTGTTCTCTTGTGGTAAATATGTTTGTTCTTCCTTGATGGCTTTCTTTCTTCTAAACTTTTTCAATTCATTCTTCTCTTCCTTTTGATTTTGTAAGTTCCTCTTTGTTATGGATTTGGACTATTTTATGTGCTTTATGAACTCACTAAGTGGAATATTATCTTATGCAACCTCAATGTTTGGAATCTTTGTTTCTACTGTAGCTTTTGTGGCCAATTTTTCATTCTTAACATAGGAAAATTGGTTTATTAATAGTAATTAATTGATAAATGTGAGACTTCTCTAGAAAATCACATGGATCAACTTGGAGATGATCTAATCCATCAATTAGATTTTAATCCTGGTTGTTCAAGTACCAACTGGAGATTATAAGAAGAGGTCGATGGGTAGATGGAGAAACACATAAAATGAGAGCTATAAGTGCAAGTTCCTTGGGCAGATCGAGCTAGCCAACAGTAGATTTCAAGCTAGAGAGGGCATACAGAGATAGAGAGGGGTAGACACAGTGATTCGGAAAAAAAAAAAGATCCAATTCTGGAGATGCAAAGAGAGGAGCTCGAATTATTTCTCCAAGACATTACGTAGGGCCTATGCAGAGCCTCAAATATGTAGTTCGATTTAGCTAAGATGGAGGTGGATTCAGTTTCCAGAGGCTGGGAATATTTCCATAAAGCCAGGAGGATTGATTCCAGACTAGTAATAGGTAGGACGACTTGAGTTGCAGGAGTTTCGGGCTGAGAATGTGACAGGTTGTGGCGGTGACGCAAAGTATGCGTAGAGGATTTGGATGGTTTTCTTAGAGTTGTCAGTTTATGCTAGGATTGCTTGGAGATGAGGGAAATTTCCCTCAGATATATTTTCCAGTATTTCTCTCAGATTCGATAGCCAGTTGGGCATCAGTATTTATTGTACTTAGAATTTCATTACTGCATAATAATAAAACTTTTGGTTGTTGCACTAGTTTTCCCACATTAGGATTTTCTAGGGACAATTATCCAAAAATAACTGTTTCATATTTTATGTGTGTGTGCTAGCATATTTCTCAGTTTCCAACATTTTTATTTCCGTAATGTTTATTTTATTTTGTAAAGAAATTGCAGTAGCATTAATTTGATATTAATCATAAAATTAATAAACTGCTAATTAGTTTGGAGAGTTAATTCCAGTCATTGTATTTCAAGGAATTTTCACATGGTATGAGAGCATATTTGACAGACAAAAGACTCAGAGGTGGAAGATGAAAAAAAATTTGGGAGCAGCAAGACGAAATTTCTAGAGGCTACACAGTGCCTAGCTAGGCTGTGTGAATTTATGAACATGGTTCTATTTTCCAATTGCAGGTGGTAGGAAAGTTCAATTTGTCCAGGGAAGTGATTCCAACAGGAAAAGGGAGCAACGAATCAGTGTTTTCACAGAGCAGATTTCTTGTCTGGGCACAAAGGATTTGCAATAGTTTGCTAGAGCAGATTCAGTGTTGCGTGGAAGAGAAATTGCACACATAGGGGGAGTTTATCTCAGATGGTTTCTAATTCAAAAATCCATAATTTCTAGTTGTAGAGGTAATAGCAGCAGGAATATTTTCTCACTCGAGGGAGGAGTACAAATAGCAGAGCTAGTAGCCGAGGAAGTGAAAGAGATATTTATGTCCCAGTTCAAGTTTTTGCGGAGATGGATTTAGCAAGACTTCGATATCAAGACAGATTAGAGGGTGCATCAAACTATTGTATATAGAAGGTCAGGATGTCCTTCCTACAGGATGAGTATGGTCTGCAGACATACATAGAAAGAGTTGTCGCAGTACCTACAAATGTAGACCAGCTAGCCAACTACAATAACGAGATGGCTAATGAAAAGCGACTAATTATCGATGGTGGGAGATCATATTGTCTTGCATGTGGTGACCAAGAATATGGCTAAGGAAATGTGGGATGTTATTGCTTCACTATATCAGAATTGTTCTGAGCAGTGGAAGATGTTCCTAAAGGAGAAGCTAAGGAACATTCGTATGAAAAAGGGTGAACGCATAGATCCCTTTCTCACCAGAATTCAGGATATTCATGATAACCTTGCAGCTATAGGAGAAGTGCCTCGGGTTATAGATCTTGTGTTATTGTCCCTCAATAGTGTCTCTAAGAAATGGGAGATATTCGTCCAAGGAATTTTGGGACGAGATCAGTTACTAGGGTGGGATCGAGGGTGGGCATATCTACAACAAGAGTAGATGAGGTGGAATCTAGTAAAGAGATCCATCAGCAACAGTAGTAGAAAAGGATCAAAGGGTGTGAAGGAGGAAGAAAACATGGCCCTTGCATCGAAAGGAAAAGAAAAAGTTCCCAGTCAGGGAAAAGGCTCGCAGGGAGAGAAGAAGAGGAAGTTAGATCTATTTAAGATTAAGTGCTTCAGGTGTGGCGAGTTTGGCCACTATAGTACTTAGTTTCCTCAAAGGAAGATAGATAGTAAGGAGAAGTAGGATTAAGTGGAAACATCCATAGAGATAGACTAGGTGTCCTCCCAAGTGGAGGAACAAATCGCCTTGCATGCAACTATGCCTCCCGGAGAGAGGTGAGGAGACATAGAGTTTTAGACTCCATATTTGTGAAGATTTTGGTAAGGCCCATCGAGGTAAGCATCAGATGGTGTTTTCTCTTGGATCATTACCCTTGCTACAAGGGACCACAATATTCAGTATTAGGAGGATCAATGTTAGTTGTTGCAGTGATATTCCATAGTGACATTTGCAGACTAGTTGTAGTCAAATGCTGAGAAGCACATAGAAATGTTGATAGCAGAGCATGAGACTTAGTGAAAAGTCAGCAACAACACAAATTTCCTAGTGGACAGTGTAGATACTAGTAGCAGTCAGAGACTAAAGGGATATTTGTAGCACAGTGACACAATTGATTCATTATTTTGGATGCTTCTTAGTTGCAGTAGAAACAACAACAATGAGAGATATTTTAGATGGATTGTAGTGTATATGTAGAGTTGGAAACAATACAGGATGTACAGTGCAATGTTAGTTGCAACATGGTTCAGCTACAATTGATAGCAGATGAATTAGAGTTATCGTAGTGGTTGATGGATAGTGGCATGCAACTACAGTTTTCATACATTATCAGCGTGTATCGGAGGATGTTATGGAGACAGACTTAGACAACACCTTCCTCGCTAAGAGGGAGTGTTAGTTTTTGTAGCATCAGTTGATGTTCTAGTCTCAAACTTTGTAGAGAGGTTAAGGCACATGATTTCTCCAAAACCCATAAATCATTTCTGGAAATTCCACCTAGAGATAACTCAATTAAATTAATTGACCATAATTTAAATTTTTACTAAGTCTAACTTAGGAGAATTGGTTAATCAATAGTAATTAATTGAGAAAGGTGATAATTCTCTAGAAACTCACATGAATCGACTTGGATATGATCTCATCCATGTCTTAAGTTTTAATCTTGGCCGTTGTAATCCCAACTAGAGATTATAAGAAGAGGTTGATGGGTAGATGGAGAAACACATAGAGTGAGAGCTAGTAGTGCAAGTTCCTTAGGCAGATCGAGCTAGCTAGTAGTAGAGTTCAAGACAGAGAGGGGATGCACAGCTAGACAGTGGAAGAGATAGAGATCGAGTGGAAGTTTTCCAGTTCCAGAGAGGTAAAAAGAGGAGGCCAAATTATTTCTCAAGGAGGTTGCATAGGGCCTGCGCGGAGCCTTAAAGAGACAGTTCAATTTAGCTGAGCTAGAGGTGGATTCAATTTTCAGAGGCTGGGAAGATTTCCAAAAGGCCAAGAGGATCAATTGTAGAGAAGCAACAAGTAGGATGTCTTGAGTAGTAGGAGTTTGGGGCTTAGTGTGCGATAGGTTGTGTAGAGGTGACAAGATCCTACGTATAGGGTTTGGAAAACTTGATTTGAGTTGTCAATGTGTGTCGGGATTGGTTGGAGACAAGGGTAATTTCCCTCTGATATTTTTTCTAGTATTTCTCTCAGATTGGATAGCCAGTTGGGCATCATATATATTGTACTCAGAATTTCACTCTTGCATAATAATAAAACCCTCAGCTGTTGCACCAATTTTCTCACATTGGGTTTTTCCAAGGACAATTGTCTAAAACTAATTGTGTCATATTTTATGTGTGTGCTAGCATATTTCTCAGTTTCCAACATTTTTATTTCCGTAACGTTTATTTTATTCGATGAAGAAATTGCAATGTGATTAATTTGATATTAATAATAAAATTTATAAATTTCTAATCAGTTAGGATAATTAATTCTAGTTGTTGCAATTCAAGGAATTTTCACACTTTGCTTCGGGCTCAAGGTTAAGATTTGTAAAAATCCTCCCACAACTTCTCTAAGTTTCCTTGACCTCATATTCTTCTGCGATTTCCACAAAACGATTTATCTCGAGGAAAGTCTTCCAATTATTGTCATTGACTTTTAATTATGATTCTACAAGGATTTTCATTATACCATGATGGTATAAGGCCCAATTAATGTTTCTAGAATCCCTTTGAATATTTTATACCATCTTTCTCAAGATCCACATAAGATAGTAAGTAATATTGAGTTATTTCCCCTTATTAAAATGCATTAGAAGTCTAGCATGGTAGAAGAATAAGACCATGTATCTCCCTTCACAGTTAAAATTTTTTTACAATACCAACAATAGATTCCACCATTTAGACTTTATTGTAGACACAAGAATTTTTTTTCTTGAAGGCTAGAAGATTCATACCTAGATTGTGAAGAATATATTTCTATTTTTCATCCTTAAATCTCTCGTTTTTAAACCAAATTTTGTCTCTCCTTGAAAGTTGTGTTGCCTCCGTAATGAAAGACTCTATTATATTTAGTCTTATGTCCACAATTTCAACATCCACTCGGTCAAAGGCTTTGGTGAATGATTCGATTACCTCAATTTCATGCCCACCAAATTTCTCAAATAACTTGAGCCATCCTACCTTATGCAATTGTTCTTAGACCTGAGGATAAGCCCTGAGAAAATTAACTCCAACTAGTTCATGACAAATAAGAACCCCATCGTTGTGAGGAAAAAGTTTTATCTCTGAGTTATCTCTTTTGACAGGGTTTGAATGGAGAAATAGGAAATGGAATGGATGAAATTCAACAATGGTAAGGTTAAAATGGCATGAATGGCTTAATGTGGTGGTAGTATTGGAGTAGAAGTCCCTATTTTTAATTCATTATTACCCTTGATTTATTCGTATTTGGTCCATTAAGATTTTCATATTTTTTGGGATTGGAATTATTTGGATGCGATAGGAGTTTTTGTTATAATGGAATGACGTATAGGAGTATGGAGTGATGGGATATGGGATGTGATTGAAATCATAAAATAAATGCAGGTCATTAATTCAAAGGTTTAATAATATGCTATTAAATCCTTCAACTCAAAAATATATAATTTACTTTAATGAAACTGATTCACCATGTATGTATTTACCTTATTGTGCATAACTCTCTTTGATGTATTTATTTCTCTTGCTTTCAAGTCCATAATGCATCTTTGTAAGAAAATGGATACGTAATGTGGATTCAGTTGCAGAATGTTGAAAATTCTATAATTTTATCTTCAAACATGTTGAGTGTTGCTTTTAAGTCTTGTTGTTGAATGCTAACAGTGGTTGATGAAGTTGATGTCTATTGGAAGTTATCTTTAAAAGAAAAACAGATTCTTCAAACAAATTTATTTGAACTTGAAAACTTTCTTTTGCAAAGAAAGAGAGGGATAAAGGAAAAAGGGGAAAAGGAAGGTGAATGAAAAAATTGAAGTTGCCAAGGATTCCTTGGTTTTCAACTAAGATTTTCTACATAGGAATTTCAACAATTCTAGCTTTCATAGCCATGATTTTTATTTTAAAATTATTTTTAATATCTTTTTTTTCTTCTAAACAAAAATAAATTACATTTCTTTTGGTAGTAGAGGAGGAGAATCTCATTTTCCTACCAACCTTAGATAATAATTTTCTTTCATATTTTTAACAAACTATTCTCTTGTCAAAGGCTTGTGATATAACTTTAATTTGTGCCCATTAACAAGAAAGGTGATATGTTCTTCATCAATATTCTTAATTCTAACTGCTCCATTATAAAAAACACTTTTTATTTCATAAGGGCCAAGCCAATGCGTTTGAAATTTCCCTTGAAAATATTTAAACTTGGAATCAAAGAGAAGAACCCAATCACCTGGCTTGAAATTTTTTACTTTGATTAATTTATCATTCCACCTTGTCCTCCGTTGTTGGATTATGTTTGTTCGTATGGCATCTTGCCGAATCCCATGTATTTATTCAATTGTGTCATTCTTTGCTTCTAGTATTCAAAGAATTCAAGCCCCAACTTTGTTATTTCCTGTAAGGTTTCCACTTGGAATTCAATTGGAAGAAAAATCGGTTTCTCATAGACAATCTCATAAGGAGTATGTTTAGTAGTGTTTCTCCATGTGGTACGGTATGCCCAGAGTGCTTTTGGAAGCTTATCTACCCAGTCTCTTCTATGCAAATGTACAGTCTTGGTTAGTATAGCTTGAAGTACATTGTTAATGGATTCCACTTTCCCATTGGCTTATGGATGATATGGGGTAGATTTGCAGTGTCTAATATTGTACTGCTCCATAATCTTCTACACCAATTTAGATGTAAATTGAGCACCCTGATCTATTACAATTTCTATTGGAACACCAAATCGAGTGAAGATATCCTCAAAAATAAATCTAACTACAACATTTTTAGTAGAAAAAGTAAGAGGATTATCTTCTACCCATTTTGTAATATAAGTTATGCAAACAAGTATGTACCTCTGTTCTCTAGATGGAGGGTTGATGGGTCCAACAAAATCTCACCAAAATCTAGAGCCCATTTTTCAAAAGGCTTTATTAGTACATGTGATTGTAGAGGCATCTCATCTGATTGAATAAGTCTTCCCATTCTTTGGCATCTATCACATATTTTGATGTATTCCTTATCATCCTTGAAAATGGAAGGCCAATATTATCCCAAAAGAAGCTCTTTATATGCAGTCCTTCTATTAGAAAAGTGTCCTCCACATGGTTCACCATGGAAATATTTTAATATCTTAGGTACTTCATCTTCTCAAACACATATTTGGATGACCAAATCAGGTCCAATTCGGTAAAGTTACCCTTCTATCCAACAATAGGGTGCATTGGATTTGATAACTTTCTGTTTTTCTTTCGTTGGTAATTGAGGAGGAAATTTCCTTATATCTAATGTTAGCATTGTAGTGTTTCCATTGATGCCAACGAGGTCATGGTGCTACTTGTCATATGCTTATGTCAATCCGATGATGATGAGTGATTAGTGTTGGGTTGTTGTAGTGTACAACTGGTTCTGTTGGTTGGCATTGATGCCAACTTGGTTGTGGAATGAATAATGGAGGAGATTTAGAGGCTGAGTAGAGATGGATTTAGGACATGTTTTTTTGGTTGAATATGTTGTTGCTGGATGTGGTTGGATATCTACTACAGGTGTTGCATATGCTTCTACATGTGTTGGAATCATTGGAGATGTTGTTACATGTGTTGGAGGTACCTCTACTGGTGTTGGAGGTAGTTGTATGAATTGATGTTGCTTCTACAGGTATTGGAGATGCTACTTTAGGTGCTAGAGATGTTGCTATAGGTATTGGAGGTGTTTGGACACGTTTTTATTGCTGCTTGAGGAGATGAAGTGTTGGTATTGAGGAGGATTTTGGAAGACTATGGCTTACATTTCATTGACTTGTTGCAGAGATTATTGGCCTATGTCATCAGTTGGAGACTTTTCATAGAGGTTTGGAGGTTTGTTTTGGATTTGATGAAGGTGTCCAAGAAGTTTGGCAGAGATTTTGCCTGAATTGGTTTGAGTTTTCTTATCCCCTGCCACAGTTGCAGGGATGCAGGCTTGTGGGAGCGACTGAGAGGCTCTAGTCACTAGGAAGCAGGCCTATGCATGCTAATTAAGGGCTCCAATTCAGATCAGCTAGTGTTGTGCCAACGACTGTGGTCTAAAGCGAGTTTTTCTTTGCATTCCTCACGCAAATCAAGTGTTTATTTATTTTTTCATCTTGTCTTGTTCGAGACTCATCGTGTAAAGGTCAGAAAAAGGTTACTGAGCTTCTAGAAGTGATTAACATTGAAAATATTCCTTATGAAGTGGAGTTAGTGGCTTGATCAATTCAATGAGATGAATCTATATCAAATCAAGCATATGAACAAAGTTTGTGGAGTTGAGTAGTTCTTGGTAATTATCGAGTTGAGCACCCTCATTCATCCATATATTGGAGGAATCTCAATGATAGTATGTCTGATTCTCTTAAGGTGTTGAGTGGGTGAGAGACTGGAGGTTTGTGTGCAAGCTATGAGAATTGTATGATGCGGAATTTCTGAAGCAGTTTGTAGGTGTTGCAACAATTAGCTGAAGTATGTTTCCGCTGACATTTTGTGCAGCAAGAAAGGAGGTGAAATAGAGTTAGTTTGCAGGTGTATTTGGAGAATGTTTTATCCTAATATGTTCTCCATTTTATTGTTGGTTGTATGGAACCATTGTTTGTGAGCATATTTTTTATTGTAGAGATGGTTTTTTCTTAAGTATCCTACAGATTTTCTTATGAATTTTTGATGAGATTATGTTGCATTTTGTGATGTAGTTTTGGTTTTTGATCATGTTCTTTGAAGATATTGTTTTTGTGACGTTCATGTTGAGCATATTGAGAGCCCAATTTGAAAATATATGAAACATGGTTTGCATGGAGGAAGTGAAGGCATGGAGGCTTCAGAGTAGACAGTGATTTGGCACATTTAGTAGAAGGAATAAATTTCTCCATCCAATAGGAGTTGGATAGTCTAATCGGAGTTTGGCAAGGATTATTGATCGTGGTGGACTTCATTGGATGGTAGTCCATAGATCCATGAGAGAAACATATTTCCTAACTGATAGATGTCAGAATACTATGAAGGAAGCCAAGTGTTCTAGCTTATGGTTGTAAGCTAATCCATGTATAATTTATTCAACAGATTAATCAAATATACTAAGTAAGGCAGCATCAGCAAGGGTGGATTTTGTCCCAGGAGGAGGGTTTTCCACCAGAAATATTTGTCTCTTGTGTTGAATAATTTCATGGTTTTACTTTTGTTTGATGCTCTAATCCTTGCTTTTTTGTTTTAGTTTATGCATGGTTTGAAGGTTTAATTAATTGAAGAAAAATTTATAAGTGCATTCACTACTAATTCACTCCCCCCTCTCATCAGTTATCTAGTTTCCAACAATTGGTATCAAAGCGGGGCTCTTAGTTGCAGCTTAATCATTGGAGAGTGGATTTAGGAGTTTTGGTAGAATTTTGAAAAAAAATAGAAATGAATCAGCAAGGAATTCCATTACTTTATGAAGGTAAATTTGCAACATGGAGGATGAAATTGGATTCATATTTTCTATCTCTTGATGAAAATACTTTTTCTTTCAGTAGAGTACGGAGTTAAAGATGAATTTAATGATTTGAGTAAAAAGATTCTTTTTCATATTATTTCAAAATATGATAGCATATATGTGAGACACTATGGGACTACAAAAGATATGTTGGATAGGTTGCAAAGTTTGTATCTTGGAGGAAAATTGCAAATTTCAGAAATGGAGAACCATGCAAAGGATTCTACTCTTATTGTAGTGAAAAATCAAGCCTCCTCGCTAGAAGAAGATGAAAGCCCTTGTGATAGCAATGATGGATCAAGCATCAAACAAGAGGAACAACAAGAAGAGATCAGTAGAAAAGATTATGAGAAATCTAAGATAATGGCACTAGGAGCACATATTTAAAGGCTCATGGATGAAAATAAAGATCAACAAATGTTGCTGCAGATTTTTGATGAAAAAGAGTGTGCTTTCAAGGAAGAAATTTCATATCTAAAAACTCAGCTCGAAGAAGGAAGAAAATCTGAAAATGGAATGAGGAAGAAATATAAGGAGCTAGAGGATGAGTGCCAAAAATTGAAGAGAGAAAATAAATTTCTACAAAGAAGGAACTAGAGAGGTTCAGATCCACTTCTCAAGCAATAAGAAGAAAATCTAAAATTGTTGGAGAAGACAGTAGTAGCATGAAAAAGGAGATTCATCAGCAAAATCACCAACCATGCAACAAGCGAAGAAAGTCAAGAAAGAAGAATAAAGTTGGAAATTTTATAACTGTTGTACAGGTGGACATATAGTACAAATTTGCAGTAGTGGAGAGATCATATCCTCTCATCAAAAGGAGAAGCAACATCAAGCCTGCATGTAAAGAAGGTCACCATCCATCAAGTATAATAGTCATTTTTATGTCTATTGTTTCTCATGCAATGATTTTGAGCATAGGATTATTGATTGCAGGGGACATGCGAGGAATAGAAATTAGATCAACAAATGATACCAACCTATTCCTCTATTTCGTGGTCACATAAGATGTTTTGTGTGTGACAATATTGGCCATAAGGCCAAGGATTGCAAGTTTCCCATGTATTACAGGAGATCCAACCAGAGAGAGGAGAATATGCAAGGCCAAACACACAAGAAGAATAAGGATCAACATATGAAAGTTTGGAGGAGGAAAGAGCAACAAGGAACTTCCATAAAAAAACTGAGGTTTGCATGGTCTCAGGAGGAGAATATGGTTGCATCATGAGCTGCACGTAGATTCTTGGATGTGAAACCATATCTGGAAGAGTACATGAAGATAAATATGCATATTAAGAGATTCATGTGTTTAGGGGAAGTTCATGAGGTTTGAAATGCATTTTCATTTCTGATCTACTTCTTTCTAGTTTGATTATAGTTAGATCATCTATATTGTTACTAATGGTTTTTGGAGTAGCTACATGTTGAGATATTTTTTATGATCTTGGAAGTATGGAAGCCACATGCTTGTATTACGTGGATGGTAAAGGTGTGATAGAAGATCACACATTTAGGAGGAGCATTTTTTCTTACTAATAGAGTTGTAGATTGTGGGACTATGCTCACCTATGTTGTGCTTACATGACATGAGTGTGTTATAGCAAAGGAGTTTTATTTCTAGTTCCATATAGCTGCAAAATCATATGTTTTGCACGACATAGTTAGTATATTGATGATGATCATACTGGTAGATCATATTTTTGTCATGTGTTGTCATGCATGTGTATCTGCCATGGAATATCAGATGATGTGTTAGAATTGGCTCATCTAGAGTATGCACTTTATTGTTGATGTTTTCTATTCTAGATGTATCATGTTGCTACTAATATGTATTTGGATGGATTAGTCATGATGTTGTTGTTGCATGGAGAGAGAATATGTTGATGCCTATGATGTGTTGGACATTTATATGATTGAGTCATGTTGATTTATATTGTTTCTTATACATGGAGAGAATACAATGATTGTTGCACATGTTTATGGACCAAGATATTGATGAGTTGATTTATGTTGTTGTTGATGATGTATAGTGATGATTTGTTGCTCATTGATTTGCGTCTTGTGCCTTATTTATGATATGTTGTTCACCTACAATGAGCACATGATGATTTTGTGCTACTAATGGTGCTATATTGCTAAATATTATACTATTGTTGTTGATGCATAGTTCTGTGTTGATGCTTCTTGGGTACAATGCATATTGATTCATATGTTGCTAGTGATGTTGTTGTTGCTTGTTCATTTGCTGCTTAGAGATTATGTTGATGCTACTATATTGATGAGCCTCATGGATGTTTTGTGATGATGAGGATGTATTTGTTGTTGTTTCTATGACATATTGGTATGATTCTGCTATCAGTTGATTTTGTTGTTGATGCACATGTGGAGTATGGTAGTGGTTGCTAATGGTTATCATAATTTTGTTACAGGATCATTATTGAGATGGTGATGGCCAAGGTGTTGAGTGGCCATACACTAGCATATGATGTTTCTATTTCTTCTATCGTTTCTACTACACATTAGATATTATATCATTACTCATGGAGAACTTGTATATGTTGCACATGCCATATGTTGCATTTTTATTAGTGTTGTTGAATGGAGCATACATCTTTGCATGGAGGCCATGTATTTCTTGTTATATCATTGTATTGGGTTATGCATAGATGAGAGCACACTTATGTGCATATGTAAAATCCATGTACCTTTATTGTTTTATATTTCTAGCATATTTCTCATGTAGAGACCAATGGTGTCTAGTATGTTTTGTCATTAGCTATGTATGGGTCAAAGGGTGTCAAAGTATGTATGTTTCATTTTGTATATCATTGTATGTATGATTCATTTCCATGTATTTTATCCATGTAGCATTGTATATGTATTGTACTTCATTGTAAATCATTGCTCAAAGTTAGTTAGATTCATGGCTCATGAGGAGTAGTCTCTTGCACTTGGCAAGGAGGCTTATTGCAACATGTGGTTGTATTGCTACATCATCAAAGAGAGTGTGTTTATTTTTCAGAGATTGCAAAACATTGGCTAGAGAATTGATGGTAGATGGTTTCCTTGTTACATGCTTATCTTAAAAAAGTTACTTCTTTAGTTTGCATTGACATGGTGTTGAGTATGACCGGGGGAGTATTTCTCTCATCCGACACATTATTGACATTGTCTTTAGTGTTGGTATGGCCCTTTTCCATTGATCTCAAAGGGGAAGAGATTTTGGATTATAGAGATCAGCCTCAGATGTTGGAGATCAGATTGAGGTTGACATCAATGCTAAAGGGGGAGTTTGTTGGCATTGTAGTGTTGGAACTGATGTCAACAAGGTCATGGTGCTATTTGTCATATGTTTATGTCAATCTGATGATGATGAGCGATGATTGTTTGGTTGTTGCATTGTTCAACTTATTGGTTCTATTAGTTCGCATTGATGTCAACTTGGTTGTGGCATGACTATTGGAGGATATTTAGAGGATGAGTAGAGATGTATTTAGGACATGTTGTGATGGTTGAAGATGTTGTAGTTGTAGGTGATTGGATTGTTGATACAAGGTTGCGTATGCTTCTACATGTGTTGGAAACATTGGATATGTTGCTACATGTGTTGGAGGTACCTCTACCGGTGTTGGAGTTAGATGGATAATTGGAAGAAGCTGGATGACTTGATGTTGTTGTTGTAGGTGTTGGAGATGCTGCTACAAGTTCTAGAGATGTTTCTACAGGTGTTGGAGGCGTTTGGACATGTTGTTATTGTTGCTTGAGGAAATGGAGTTGTTGGTCTTGATGAGGAGTTTGGCAGACTAGGGATTGCATGTCATTGACTTGTTGCGGAGATTATTGGCCTATGTCATTAGTTTCAGACTTTTCATATGGGTTTGGAGGTGTGTTTCAGAGTTGATGAAGGTGTCCAAGAATTTTGGCATAGATCTAGCCTTAATTGGTTTGAGTTTTCTTATCCCCTACCACGATTGCAAAGATGCAGGCTTATGGGAGTGACTAAGAGGCTCCGGTAAATGGGAAGCAGGCCTATGCAAGCGATTTAAGGGCTCCAGTCGAGGTAAACTAGTATTGTTCCAGTGACTGTGTCCTAAAGCAAGTTTTTCTCCACATTCCTCACGCACATCAGGAGTTTTTTTTTTTTTTTGGCTTTTCTTATTCAGGGCTCATCCTGTGAAGGTCGTAAAAAGGTTAATGAGCTTCTAGAAGTGATTAACATTGAAAATATTCCTTATTAAGTGGATTTAGTGGCTTGATCAAGTCAATGAGCTGAATCCAGATCAAATCAAGCATATGAACATAGTTTGTTGACCTCAGTAGTTCTTGGTCATTATTGAGTTGAGAACCTTAGTTCATCCATATATTAGAGGAAGCTCAATGATAGTATGGTTGATTCTCTTGAGGTGTTGAGTGCATGAGAGATTGGAGGTTTGTGTGAAAGTTGTGAGAGTTGTATGATGCAGAATTTATGAAGCAGTTTGCAAGTGTTGCAGCAATTAGGTGAAGTATGTTTCAGTCAATATTTTGTGCAGCAGGAAAGGAGGTGAAATAGGGTTAGTTTGCAGGTGTATTTGGAGAATGTTTTCTCCTAACATGTTCTCCAACTTATTGTTGATTGTATGCAGTAGTTATTTGTGAGAAGATTTTTTATTGTAGAGAGGGTTTTTTCTTAAACGTTCTATAGATTATCTTATGTAGTGTTGATGGGATTGTGTTCCAGTTTGTGATGTAGTTTTGGTTTTTGATCTTGTGCTTTGAAGAGATCGTTGTTGTGATGATCATGTTGAGGAGATTGGGATCCCAGTTTGAAAATGTATGAAACGTGGTTTGCATGGAGGAAGTTAAGGCATGAAGGCTTCACAGTAGATAGTGATTTGGTAGATTCAGTAGAAGGAATAGATTTCTCCATCCAATAGCAGTTGGATATTCCAATTGGAATTGGGTGAGGATCATTGATCATGGTGGCCTTCAACAGATGGTAGTTCGTAGATCTGTGAGAGAAATAGATTTCCTAACTGATAGGTGCCTTCATACTATTAAGTAAGCCAAGTATTATGGCTTATGGTTGTAAGCTAATCCATGTATAATTTATTCAACAAATTAATAAAATATATTGAGCAGCGTAGCAGTAGCAAGGGTGGTTTTTCGATCGAGGAGGATGGTTTTCCACTAGAAATATTTGTGTCTCTTGTGTTTAATAATTGCATGGTTTTACTTATGTTTGATGCTCTAATCCTTTCTTATGTGTTTCAATTTATGCATGGTTTGAAGGTTTTATTAATTGAAGAAAAAATTATAAGTTCATTCACTACTGATTCACCCCTCCCAGTAGTGATCTAGTTTTGAACAACTAAATAGTTAGCAATATATTCAAACCAAGGAGTTATAGTGGATACTGCAAAAAGATATTCGTCAGGAAAATTATCTATTACAGGAGTATCATTATTATCATTTTGCATCCTGGAAAGGAAATCAACAACTTTGTTTTCTTTTCCTGGCCTATCTAAAATGGTAATATTGAATTCTTGTAACAATAAAATCCATCTAGTGATCTTGCCATTAGTAATTGGTTTTTTCATTACATACCTAATAGTAGAATTATTTGTATGAATGAAAGTGTCATAACTAGTGATATAATGTCTAAACTTATTAATGGCATGAACAACAGTTAAGATCTCCTTTTCTGTAACTATGTAATTTAACATTGCATGAGTCAAATTTTTACTTGTATAATAAATAACTAAAGGAGTCGAGTATTTTTGTCCTAGTATAACTCCCAAAGTTTTATTTGAAGCATTAGTAGAAATATGGAATCAGAGAGACCTATTTGGTCCTCTCAAAATTGTGCTTCAAAAATATTTTGTTTCAATGATTCAAAATATTTTTGGCAGTCAAAATTCCAAACAAATTCACAATATTTTGTAAGAAGTTTGAAAAGTGGCGAAGCTATCTTTGTTAAGTTTTCTATAAACCTTATCTAATATCCCATGAAACCGAGAAAACTTCTAACATATGTTTGGCATGTTGGTACTAAAATTTTGGAAATGACTTCAACCTTTGATGTATCCACTTTAATTCTAGCACCTGAAATATGATGGCCCAAAACAATTCCTTCATTAAACATCATAAAATATTTTTCATGACTTAATGAAATATTTTCTTCTTTGCATCTAATAAGAACTTTTTCTAATTTTTCCATAGATTCTTCAAAATTATTTCCATAGATAGTAAAGTCATCCATATAAACTTCTACAAAATCATGGATCAAGTCAAAAAAGATACCTAATACTGCTCTCTGGAATGTAGCGGGTGAATTACATAAACCAAAAGGAATTACCCTATAAGCATACGTACCTCATGGACATGTAAAATTTTGTTGGTCTTGAACTTCAGGTGCCAATATCCATTGAAACCTTCAAGAAATGAACAGTATTTCTTCCCTACTAAAGTATCTAACACTTGATCATTAAAGGGTAGTGGGAAATGATCTTTCAGAGTAACTTTATTTAACTCCCAATAATCTATGCATACTCACCACTTTTCATTATTTTTAGGCACAATCACCAAGGGTGAAATCCATTGGCTATTTGAAATTGGGTAAATAAAATTCACATTAAACCATTTTTGTAACTCCCCTTTAACAATTTCTCTCATATTAGGGTTCATCCTTCTCTAAGGTTGTCTAACTGGCTTGGCATTTTCTTGAATATAAATATGATGCATACATGTATTTGGATCAATACCTTTCATGTCAGTATATTCCCATGCAATGTAGAGGAATGTTTTTGTAGCATATTTATCAATTGTTTCTTTTGAAATTCTTCCAAGTTATTATCAATATTTAATGTTTTTCCTCGATAAAATTCTGCCAAAGAATTTCCAAACTTCTCCAAAGAATTCAATGAGACATTGGACTATTGAGATGAAAAATACTCAATATTACATTGTTCTTGAAAACTTTGATCTAGCATGTGTACACAGTAATTTTTCTCACAATATGAAGAAGAATCATGATTGTTCATTAGATTTATTAATTGATTTTCCTCATCATTTTGTGAGATAATTAATATTAGTTGAATATTTACAAAGCCTTCTTCATCATCTTCTTCAATCCAAACTTCATTTTCTACTTGACTTATTCTTTATGCAAGTGGATATAATGTGAACTTCTTAGTAGAATTTCCATAAAAAATAAACATATCAGCAGATCTACAACTTATGAATGCATCAGTTGTAGCTAACCATGGTCTACCAAGGATCAATGGGTGTCCTCCTAGATTATTTTTGGGAGTTAATATCATAAATTCAACAAGATACTCCCATGAATCTAAGGATATTGATACATCTTCTAATATACCATCATGTTTGATAACATATCTATCTACTAATTGCAATAAAGTTGGGGTATATTGAATATTAGTTAACCTTAATTGATCCATAGTATTCTTGCTCATGATATTAATTGGTGAACCTAAATCATTCAAAATGCTTGGAATTTCAATACCATTGATGTGGATTTTTACAATGGGGCTGCCTAGATTTAAATGTTTTTCAATTATTAGTTTCCCCATCATAATATCTGCAATTTTTCCTACCAATTGAATATTTTTCATGTATTTTATTTTTCTTCCTAATTTCTTGACACACAACTCCTTTATTTTCTTTGCAAAGATAGGTATTTCCTTTATAGCTTGAAGAAATGGAATTTTGATGCAAATATTTTTCAATTCATCTAGCAAGTTATAATCATGTAAAATGATTTGTCTCTATATTCCTTTATCAATTTGAAGTCTTTAGGGATAGGGAGTATTTTTCAAGGAAATAGAGGGTTGTTCAACTATAGCAGTTAATTTTATTCTATTTGTTATCACCAAAAAATTGATCATCTAGCCTAATTTACTAGATGGATCCAAGTACACCATGTAAGGACAATTTTACCATATTAAAATTGCTTTCACTGTGAGAAATTACTTAATAAACCACATTTGTTAAGTAATTTATAATTTAATGCGTGAAGAATAATTAAATAAATCACTATTTATTTAATTTTCTTCTAGGAATAATTTTCTTCTCTTTGGAAAAAACGTAATTTTCATTGATATATAAAAATTACATGTTGTATATGCATAAACATATACTATAAGAGGTAGTGCCTATCAATTTCGAAAAGAAATCAAAAAAATTGATGCCTTTTATCCACATAGGGAGGCATCCTTTTCTGATATGATCATCATATTGTTTTTACCAAAAAAAGAGTAGCATAGAAAGGCTGGTAGTTATATAACCTGTCCATAGTTCTTGCTGGAAACTGAAAAATAAATAAAACATATGGATATTTACAGGTGGTAAGCAAAAAAGTCCATGATCTAAGCTCCCTGTGAGCTTGCTGTAGCATCTATGTCCATGAAGGGCAGGTGGTAGTACTAGTAGAAATTTCCCTCTCTGTGTTCTTGGATCATCCAAGTGCCGGATGCCTGTGTGCAACTTCTTTGGATAATCTGTCAGCATCTGCATTTCACTCCCTGAAAATGTGATGACATGTAAATGAGTTCAAAGTAGTAATAAGACGTCGGGCCTCTTCTATAATGTGTAACAATGTGTATGTTTAGCATCTATATTTTTTGTTTATCCAATCGCAAACAATTTTTGAGTCACCAAAGAGTTGAAGGTCTCAGCATTGGATTTGCAGAGCATGTTGGATGAGGAATTTTGCAGAGGATAGCTTTGAAAAATTATTAGTACCTCCCCCTAAACGCATCTATATATGGCGGGAATGAGAATCAGAGAAGTTAAGTATGGCCCCTCCCCGCATCCATCCTCCTGGGCAGACCCATCAAAGTAAGCCCATGGCTTTGAATGAACTATGGATTTGGGAATGATGGTTCTGGTTCGTGTTTTCTCCTTGTCATCGGGTATGATGGAATAGTCAGAGATGATACGAGAAGTAATGGAGGGCCACTGCGGCAGGGAGTTTTGGAAGATGAGGTTGTTGTGGCCTATCCACAGTCCCCAACATATAAGTAAAGGCATATTTTTGAGTTTTTTTGGGCAGGTGCTTGTCCACCAATTCGACCAAGCTTCCTTTACAGAAGCGTCATGCCACCTTGCCGGGAAAGATATCATCGTTGAGATCAATTGCCATAGCTCTTGGGCAGCCAGACAGTCAATAAAAAGATGAGTGGCAGATTCATTGTTGCATTTACATAGGTGACACTAGAAGGGGCCATGATGAGCTCGCTTCAGTAGATTATCTCTGGTGGGGATTTTGTTCTTTAGAATAGTCCACATGAGAAATCTGCTCCTGGGGGGATATTTTAGCTTCCATAGATGCTTCCACCATGACTCTAGGACTTGTGGGCGACGATCATCAGCTAGTACTATATATCCCTCCTTTGGTGTGTATTTTCCTTTTTTTGAAAGTGCCCAGATGACTTCATCTTCATCCTCACTAATCCTGATATGTGCCTCAGTGAGGGCCCTGATGAATGTATTCCATTGTTGAGTCCATTGATGGGGAATGTTTAATCTCTGAGCCGATCTCTAGGCTTGCTGAAAAGGGGTGGAGCACTCCACGTCTGCTATATGGCCAATATGGGTAATGTTGCAGTCCCTAAGGAAAGATCTGAGGTCGTCTGGTAGCCTATGTAAATTCCCGCATCTAATCCAAGGATCCCGACCAATCCTTACTTTCATTCTAGACTGCATTTTCCATGTAATTTTGTCCCTTATGATGTTAAGTGATTTTGTTACCGCCTTCCATATAATTGAGACCCTTGATTGTAATCTATGCGGTTGACTTATCCAATCCTTCAGGATTGAGGGGCAAATATATTTTGAACATGCCACCATAGTCCATAAGTTGTTTGTTGTAAGAAGATGCCATCCTAGTTTTTCCGCCAGAACTGAGGAGAAGTCTTCTAATTTCTTTATGCCCCATCCGCCCCATTTCTTGGGCAAGTTTAGGGCCTCCCACTTTACCCATGCGAATATTCTTCCTGTTTGTTGTCCCTTCCAAAGGAATCTATAGAATAAGGCCTATATTTTGGATAGAATACCCCGAGGGATCTAGGCTAGTGACATCCAGTAAACCGGGGTGGCCTCCAGGATAGCTTTAATGAGCGTAAGTCTGCCTGCCCTAGAAAGGTATTTGTGGTACCAAATGTTTAGTCTTTTCTCGATTTTGGAGATTAGCTAGGTCCAATCTGCAATCTTGTACCCCAGAGGTTTCAGCTTGTACCCAGATATCTGAGACCATCCTCCAGCCTAAGAAGAGTGTACTGGAATCCTTGCAGTGCATAATGGATTTCATGGGGGGAAGATCCAACCTTTGTGAGGGTCGACTTGTTGCAGTTTACAATCATACTCGTGGTTGTTTGGAATAAAGCAATTGTTTTCTTCATGATTGTTAAGTCTCCAATGCTTCCATTGAGGAATAGAAGAACATCGTCCACAAATAGCAGATGAGTCAAAGTGCAATCATCTGTGATTTGTAGTCCCTTCAGTCTGCCTCTTTTGAAATCTTCTTTGACCAGCCTACTGAGACCTTCCATTATCATTAGGAACATCAAAGGGGATAGGGGCAACCCTGTTGGAGACCTTTCAGAATAAAAAAATGGGGATGTTGCCCCGTTGATCAACACACTGAAAGGTATGTTAATGATGCAGATCATGATCCATTTTATGAAATCAAAAGGGAATCCCAAGTGGGTTAAGATCATTCTAATATATAACCAGTTTTCTCTATCAAAGGATTTTGACAGGTTTACCTTTAGGATCATACCTTTGATTTTCTTGGAGTGCAGAGAGTGTAGAACCTCCTGGGCAGTTCCCACTGCTTCATGAATTTGTCGATCTTGTAGGAAGGAAAATTGCTTCGGCGAAATATACTTGGATAGTATGGGCTGCATCTGATTTGCAATAATATTTTCCACAATCTTATAGATGTAGTTACATAAAGATATAAGTCTGTAGTCATCAAAGGTAGAAGGGTTGTCGGATTTTGGAATGAGGGCGATGAAAGTGGAGGTGAAGGATTCAAGAATCTTTCCACTAGTTCTGGAGTGTTCAATGACTTCTAGAAGATCCTCCCCCAGAGTATCAAATAAATCTGAGTAGAACTCGATCATCCAACCGTCCAGCCCTGGGCTCTTGTCCCTCTTAAACCATTTGATCGTGGCTTCTAATTCCCCAATAGTAATCTCCTTTGTCAGTTCCATTCCTACCTCCTGATCCACAAATCGAGGGAATAGTTGAGCCACTTGAATAATTTCAGCTAGATTAGCATCAGGGGGGGGCTTGTAGATCTATTTAAAGTGTAAGGAAGCCAGCTGAGGGAAAGTATTGACAGTGTGGCCTTGCTCATTCGAGATTTTCCAGATGGTATTGATGGCTTTCCTGCCATTTGCAAACTTGTGATAGAACTTTGTATCATCATCTCCCTCGAGCAGCGAGATTTCCCTACTTCTCAGTCACCAAACTTCCTCACGATCCTTAAGAATTTTCCTTCTGGTCGTATATAGCTCAGTGAGTCTATTTCTTTGATCACTCACTCTGTATGCCCCTGCCAAGTATTTTCCAATCTCAACGATTTCCTCCTCGGCTTTCAAAAGAGATTGATCATCTTTTATTCTCTTGTTGTGGGCCTAGGCTTTTGATAGTCTCTTCAACTCCATGAGGTTGTGAGCGAAACCCTCTGTTATGTTCCCACCAGCACCCGGGGGATGGGCCTTCCAGTATTCCTTGATCATCTGATTATAAGTGGGGTCCTTTAGCCAAGAGAAGCTAAACTTGAAAATTCCCTTGGGTTTTTGAGGTCCCCCATTGATTTCCATGAAGATAGGTAGGTTATCATAGACCCCTCCCGATCCCACCCATTGTCTATGGAGAAGACCCAAGGTCAAAAATCCTTCCTTAACAAGGAAATGATCGAGTCTTCAAGAAAGACAGTCCTGGCCAGCCCTATTGTTCCTCCAAGTAGGTGAGAGCTTGGCAGAGGGGATGTCTAGCAAATTGTGGGAGTCTAGTAGATTCTCGAAATAGGCAGATAAGGGGTCCTATTGTGCATGATGCCCCCATGACACAAAGTGTCCAATGGAGAACTTTAAGTCCCCTCCCGTGATTAAATAATCATTCTGAAAAACTTCCGAGTCGAGGAGATGGTCCCAAAAGGCATGCCTGTGTTGGCAGGGCCAATAAACATTAATGACTCGTACCTCCAAGCCCAAATCAGATGAGAAGAGGTTTGCCCCTATGTGCCCGAGACCTCCCCAACAGTTACAGAGATTTGAGGTGTGGGTGTTGTATCCCAGGGCAAGTCCTCCGGATATTCCATTAGCATCTATTCCTATGAAACTCCAACCAGGGAGCATAGCCTTGAGGAGGTGAGTAATGGTGTCAGAAGGTCTCAGAGTTTCTTGGAGGAGGATGATATCAACGGGAGAGGTAAGAAATAATCTGCGGAGGGCTAGTTTTTTTTCGGGTCTAGCCAAACCTCTGCAATTGAAGGAGGAAATCTTCATGAAGGGGGGTCAAATGAGGGGTTCAAAGCTCTAAGTGCCGCGTGAATGGTTGATTGCCTTCCCAAGGCAATTTCGCCTCCGGCCCGTATTTGAGCCTTTGAGAGGGAGGAGGGTCGAACCCGTGGAAGCTTGGTAGGAAAAGGGGTTAAAGAGAGATCAAGCCCGATACAATCCTGGGACATTATCTTCTGCTTGAACTTGGATCAGGTCTGGTACCGAGGGGAAGGAGGACCAACTACATGAATAGGAGTAAAGTTGGGAGGGGGGGGTGGGAAGGGGGTGTTGGAATGGCTCCAGAGGAGGTGTGGTTAGATGTGGGAGAGGGGACGACCAGAGGGGATTGTGAGGGAGGGTTTATGATTCCATTTAAAGAACAATCAACTGAAAATTCATTTAATCCATCAAAATCAGGAATACTAGAGGGAGTAGGAGATTTTGGTTGCTTACCCGAAGAAACCACCGACCCAGCAGCCACTCTTGCCCTGGTGAGAGGAGGAGAGGGAGGTCGAAGCGGAGACCTACCGCATTTCTTCAGGGTCCCTTGCAAGAGAGACATGTCCGATTGAGGTGGATTGCCTTGGATCCCATCTTCCTTGTTTTGGGGCTGCTCACCTTGTTCCTAATTTGTCTTTGGGGGAATTGTCCTCCTAGCTTCTCCCCTATCCTTGTTTTTGTTGAGAGGGCATTCCTTGAAGAGATGCCTAAACTTATGGCATCTCCTACATCTGAATGGAACCCCTTTGTAGTCCAGATTTTTCCTTCGAGAGAAATTCCTCCATTGGATTGTGATAAATTCCTGAAGCCCATCACTGGTATCAATGTGTACCAATATTCTTGCATACGCCATTCTTCCTGTCGAGAGGTAGGATTTGTCATACTCCAGATAGGTGCCCAGAGAGTTCCCAATATGCCTAAAGATGTCTTCTGACCAGAACTGAAGAGGTAGGCCGGGTAGTCTAACCCAGAGAGGGCTAGCACCAAGTTTTTCTCTTTCTGGGTCGAAGAGTGGTGTCCATCTCTGAAGGAGCACCGGGGCTTGTTCAATATGCCAAACCGCTGAAAGTACCCAGTTGGTGTACTTTGCCCTGGAAAAACGAAGCACGAACCATCCTTTAACAAATGTCTGAACCACCGGTGGTTCGGTTAGATGATGCCCCCAAACATCTATGGCCCAATGCTTCAATCTTGTAGCATTGTAGAAACGGCCCCTGACTCTTCCAACCAGCACTCGCTCAGTTGTGTCCATTGCCTCACTCCACTGGAAATCCTCGCCCAAACTCAGGAATACCTCTAAAGATTTTGGTCTCAGTACCCTTTGCTTCTTCACTTTCTGGGTTCCTTCATCAGGTATGGAGTTCTGATGGGTTTCTTGGGAAGGGTTAGTCTTAGGTGCAGGGACGCCCAAGGGGGGGTCAGAGGGAAAAACCCCCGAGATGGGAGGGATTTCTGTGATATTGCCAGAAGGGGGGGCCGATGAGGCTGGCACAGGAAGCCCTAATTCAGAGGTGGAAGGATCGTTGATGGTCGTTGCAGAGAGGACAAGGGAGCCGGCGGAGGAAGGGAAAGATGAGATACCCTCAAAGGAGATGCCCATACTAGGTTCTAGGGTTTGATCCATGAAATTTAGGGTAGAAGGGGATAATGGTTGGGCTGTGAGGTCAGGGATGGAGGGGGAGGCCTTTGAGAGTGTAGCCATCGAGCACGAGGGCCCTGAGATCGAGGGAAGCAAGGCAACGGTGTCGGTGAATTCGCAACCATAATGGAAGTTGCTTGTCGGGTTAACCTGGGGAGAATTCCAGATGGAGGTACCTGCTAGTGGGTCTTCCGAGTAGTCTACTAGGTCCTCCATAACCGTCGCTATATTTCCGCGCCAGCTGCCTTTAGAATCCAAGGTCTCATGTCATTGTAATGACTAGGTAATAGGTGGGGGCTTGTCGAGGAGGAGGGTAAGGGTAAAAGAACAAAGTGGTAAGAATGGAGGAGTGATGGTAACGACGTCAAATGGGAGCTGTGTGAGGGTAACGGGACTGGTGTATGGGAGGGCGAAGAGTGCAGTAGCATGGTCAGGTGGCCGTAGGTGTCGAGCAGTCTGCAGGTTCCAATTGAAACCCTAACCCCATCTTGTTCGTCGTTTCTCCTTCACCATCTCTCTCTCTCTAGGAATAATTAATTAAACCATTGTTCAATTATTATTCCTTGACATATTTTACCCCATTATGAAAAATCAACAGATAAATTATTAATTATCTTATTTTTCTCTAGGAATAATTAATTAATCACTAATTAATTATTATTCCTTGTCAAATTTGACTAAATCTCTTCGAAATAATTAAATAAATCATTATTTGTTTATTATTGCTTAACCAATTTCTTGAGATGATAAATAAATCATTTATTAATTTATTATTTCTAAATAAAATTTTAAATACTTTTTCCCTCCTAATCAAATATAATAAAATATTCCAAGGGGTTATTCTAAGAATAGGGTTAATAATATTTTATTATTGCTCGTTATTCGAGGATAACTCAATATTTTGTTATAAATAGAAGGGTTTTCCATTCATTATTCACTTTTGATTATTTTCATTGTTGCACTCACTACTGTAACTCTAATTATTTTCATTGTCACACACCACTTTTCTTCCATTTGAGTTCCCATTGAGCTCAAACATTTTATTCGCTGGGTTTACACATTATAGAGGACAGAACTCTATCAAAAAGCTGAAGACGTTTGAGGATAGCCAAGAACCCATCCCATAGAGGGGGATTGGTAACATCTATTTGTTCCCTTCACAGGTGTTATAATAAAATCTATTCTTTGTATATCTAGTTTCTATTGGATGATTGGAGTTATTGCTGTTTCTTTTTACTGTTTAACAATGATTGTGGCATAGATCAGGAATTTGGTAGATTTTGTTTCGATCAGTTGCTATATATCTACAATGTTTAGCAACCATTTATACTGTTGAGACTATTTGTCATCCAAAGTATTAAGTGTTTTCTTTTTGTACATCTTTGAGAAGAAAATACTACAACAAAATTGGTGACTCCACTGGTTCTTTACTTCAGATCCAGAAACCTGGGTGACCTTCAGTTTTCAGCTTAGGGTTTCTTATTTTTTCAATCTCTTAATATTGTTTACTAGCTTTTTAACCCTAGATATATCAAATTTCTGACTTCCGCAAGTTTTCTGGTCTTTTCCGCAGGTCACTGGAACCAGTCGGGATAGAGACGACAATTTTTTCTAAGATTTGCTGACCGAGAATCAAGGAGCAAAAATTGCACTTTTATCCCAAAAAGTGTGATACGGAGATCAGAGCACACCTTTCAACCCAAAAAGTGCGTCCCCCCCTGAAAACAGGTCAGTACATACAATTTTTTGGGTTTCCGGGTTTTTATTAGATCTGTTTCTGAGTTTTGACGAGAGTTATATGTTGGGTTGTTTTACCTCTCTTTCATCCCAATTAGGCCTTGATCTACTCTGATTTACTTGTCGAAGTGGATTTTAGACCCTTAGGGCTTATAGTATGCTTCCACCTTTATAGGAGGAGTTTCCGGGTTTTTATTAGATCTGTTTCTGAGTTTTGACGAGAGTTATATGTTGGGTTGTTTTACCTCTCTTTCATCCCAATTAGGCCTTGATCTACTCTGATTTACTTGTCGAAGTGGATTTTAGACCCTTAGGGCTTATAGTATGCTTCCACCTTTATAGGAGGAGTTTAGCTGAGTAAGTAGTTTGAGTTTCTGCAGCACTTTGAACCATATTTTCCAAATCTGTACCCTTTTGTTTTAGATCTATAAAGATAGGTTGTTTCCATTCATAGTTTCATATTAACCCTTATTTGGTCATTGGCCTTAGGGTACCATTGGTTGCCCTAGGTTTTTCACCTGTCTCCCTATCTTTTTGCAGTGATCTTCCTCTCTGGTTTTTTGTTGTTGTTGCACTACTTTCCAGCAGCCTAGTGTCATTTGATCTCAGTCACATTGAAAATTAGATCTCTTGACCTTTTTAATGTGTTTTTAGTCAATTTTGCCACCAACCAACACAGTGTTTGCAAACCCAGTTTGGGTGGGGTTTAGTTAATTGTTTTGTTGTTCATTTTTTGTTGTTAATTTCAGTTTATTTTCAACAAGATTTTTTATTTTTTACAAACACAATATGGGTTTAATCAATAAACACACTTGCACACAAGCACACCTTAAGAGAAGTGCACTTGGTTTACACCACCAAGCCAAGACTTAACATAATAAATTTATCTCTCCTCATCGAGACAAAGGCATATTGTTGATCTCCCTTCACCATTTCCGTGTCACGTGTCTTACCACCACTGCGCCACCAAGGCGTTTGTTGCGGAGATTCTTAGGCCTTCATCCCTAGTTTCTGCTTGGGCATATTACTCCTCCCCGTAAGGTTAGAGTTCATAGTCCCTTGAGTCCCCATACCAACGCTTTTCCTGGTTCATATGCTTCCTCATCTGATTCTGAGCCTCCTTCACCGCATATCATCACCATGTTTGGACCCACAGTTGGTGCAGGAACCCAACTTGGTGTTGGCTCCGGTTCTACTCTGGTGGTCACATCTAGTGGAACAGTCTCAGGAACTATTCTGGTAGCCCCCATGCTCCCTTTTATGGCTGAGTTAAGTCTCCTGGATTTTATCCAATTGATAAATGATCCAATACACCACGATGCTAGTTGGTCTGCTATGCCAACCAAGCTTCCCTCAAACATCCCAAAGTTTGAGGGTAATGCTGGAGAGGATCCTACCAACCATGTCCGCTCCTTCCACATGTGGTGTTCGTCCAACTCCATTATCAATGACTCCATTCGTCTTCGGTTGTTCCAACACATGCTCACTAGAGATGCTACAAAATGGTATGTAGACTAGCCTGCCACATCTCATTCCATTTTTGTGACGCTTGCTAAAGCGTTCCTCTCATATTTCCAGTTACCTCTAAGGTACGACACTAGTACAGAGCTAGGACCTCATTCCGTCAGTCCTCTGCCACTCACCTTTCTGATCATGTTTAGGAATGGCATAAAAGGAGGAGCACATGTCGTGCCCTGCCCTTCGAAGACCATGTCTACCTAGATTGGTTTCTCAGTAGCCTTTTATTACCCATTGGAAAAGATGTCGCGTCCCATTTTCCTTAGACAGAGGAAGAAGATCTCCAAACTGCTCTGAGATATGACCTGATTTATGCGCAATATGGTTATGTCTATACTGTCATTCTAGACCTCCCTCATCTTGGAAGTGCCACTGCACCAGGGGCATCTCACGTCGCTGACAATATCATTGGAGCCCTTTCACATCCTTCGCCATATACTGAACAAAATTATGGCTATTCATAGGGGGATGTCAGTTCCTCCAACACTTATGCCCCTCCTTCTAGCAACATGTTTTCAGGGCTCCAACCTGTCTACCAAACCGTCGATCCTCCTTATGCACAGTCGAGCACTCCAACCCCTCAAGCATTAGCGTCACAGCCTCAACAGCCACCGCCCCCTCAGGGTCAATTGTTTGCACAGCAGAGTGCGACCAATTCCCAAAATTTGAAGAAAAATAATAAGGGGAAGGGTAACAATGGTAACTAGGGTAATCAAGGTAACCAGCCTAGTGAACCCTAGGGGAACTAGCCTAACACCAACAACCAGCAACAGGGTAGTCATCGCAAGCAGAACAAGGTTATTCATATGAATAAGCCTTGTGAATTTTGTGGTGTGCATGGCCATTATACACATGAGTGTCCTCTATTACCCCATATGCACCAAATGTGGGAAACTCAAACAGCTTCTAGAGGTCAACAATCACCTCAGAATCTTGTGCCATCTCAACCAGCAATACTTACAAATCCTTTCCCTCCACAAGGATTTATTGTTGCTCAAGCTCATCCAGGTCAAGTAGCCCATACCCCCCAACCTTCCGGTCCTGGTGACTACGAGATCCTTATGATGAATTCTGATGAGGTTAATCCCTCTGATATCAACCTGCAAACTCAGTCGCATCAATATGATAATCCATCGACTTTGTCTGCCACTGAGTCCAAAACCAAAGCATCAGTGAAGCCTCTTACAACACCAAATGGTGTGTTACATCTGTCAACCTAAAGTTGAGTCCATTCCCAAGATCCCAAAGGAACCATTACACCGTAACGCGACTTCTAACTAAGCTACCCATACATACAGTATAGTAGATGACTTGGCACAATCACCTGCCGTCATGTCGACACTGGAAGTACTCTAGTCATGCCCATCTCAAAAGAAATCTCTACTAACTGCTTTGGGCACAGTAGATCCTTTTTACGATTGTTTTATTTTCTTCCTAGTTGATACATCAAAACATCCCCCATTGCCTTATCTGTTTCTTTCCAGATACCCGTCCGAGTCTATAATGCCATCATCTCCCGATGCATTATTAATGAAGGTGCATCCACCTGTGTGATATCTGATGTCGTTTGGAAACAACTTAATTCACCTGAGTTGTCCCCCTCCACCATCACTTTGCGTGCTTGGGATGGACACTCCTCCCAGCCTCTTGGCATGTACCGCAGCTATCCAGTGACCCTTGTGGGCAAGACTGTTATTGTAGACATTGAGGTTATTGATGCCCCTTTATATTGCAACATTCTCTTGGTTCGTAGTTACACATATTCCATGTCCGTCATCACATCTGTCGTTTTTCGCAAGATGTGCTTCCCCCATGAAAGGAAGATCATTACCATCGATCAGTTGACTTACTACGAACCGACATCCATGACCTCCCCCAAGTCCATTATCTCGTCAGTGTCAGATAAGCATTCTTCAACTCCTCTCACTGGTGCTTCACCCTGAGTCTACAAATATTCCTCATTATTGGGCGCTTTCCCTGGTCCTCTCCCTCTCGTCTCAATGTCTAACTCTTTGAGTGTTTGCATGTTACAAGCATCACAGGCTGATCTCAAGCACTCTAGTACATCCTCTCAACATCCAACTCCTCAGCACCCTGTTGTTACCCTCTCAGTCGAGTCATCCAGATCCACCCCCACAGGACCTCATCCATTTTTGGATGCCTCTTCTATGTTCCCACCAAGAATTGTTCCTCCAGGTCTCAACCATCCAAGAGTTATTATGCCATGACATTACCCTGCGGGATAGATACCTTTCTTGTTTCCTCCTCCGGGAATCTTTTATGTCCCTATCATGGCTTCACTGGTCCTCCCTAACATGACTTTGGGGATCCCAGTATGGTACATTAACCCCCAAGCATTCTTCTTGGTCATATAAGACCTTATCATGCTTTGAACCTTGTTCAATCGGTCCCTACGGCCCCTGTCATTTCAGTTCCATCACAACCTCAACGAGAACCCACTCCTGTTGCGAAAGCATCTGGACAGGGGGCAAATCTAAAAGGAAAGAACCGAAGGACAAGGCTCCCCAAGCTAATCCATCCCCCAAGGCCCCAAAGCCATCACTTCCATGTGCTTTGTGTAAATTTAATGGTCATGCCACCAATAATTATCTTGAGCTTCCTCATCTCAAACCTTTAGTTCATGAAACGTTCCCTGAGTCAAATATCCCTGAATTCCATGTTAACTTACCAGGTCCACCCAAGAAACTCATAACGTTATGCACAAATCACCCTTGTGCTTTGTGTGATCATCATGTGCACTATTCCCATTGTTTCCTTCGTCTCGATGAATTTCTTGATTTCCTTGAAGTGCTTTGCAAATACGAGGCCACTCGTAGTGGAACACCTACTCCTCTACCCATGGATTCTGGTACCACTAGTAAACCAGAACAGGGGGACTCTAGTACCACCATTGTGATCCCTCCCCCCGATGTCGAGATGACAAACACCACGGACCATATCCTTTACCTATCATCATCCTTGAGTTCCTCATAGGCAAACCTTTTTGAGGTTTATGCATGCGCTTCTATCGAACCTCTTTCAACAAAATCCCAAGTATCAACATCCGTAGACCCTCCATCTACTAGCTCGTCATCTACCATTCCAGATGATGCGTATGTGAACCTTCTTTCTTAGGTCGATGTACCAGGTAACGCCACTGCATCATGTAGTTAGTCTTCCTCCCATCAGCCAATCTTCCATTCCAATGAGGACATCATGGAAGCTATGTCTACCCCTTATTACCCTTGCACATAGGAAAAGGGGCATACATTTTGGAGGATTCCAAAGGCCATATCCTTCCTAATTCTCCCAATGAACTCTACCTTAAGAAATTTTGCTCATAGCATATCCCTTTGATTTGCGTGTCTTTATTTCTGCCATGAAGATCGGTAGGTTGCATCATCTCATCAGTTGTCTTTTGCACATTTCATATGCATCCATCATCCACATTGTATATCGGTCATGCCCACAATGTGAATCGCTTCTCCAGGAATCTAGCCTCTGCAATGTGGGCCATTTTTACCCCCTTGCATACGTTAGTCCTTTCGAACAGCGTGTGCATTGGATTTGCCACCAATAACCAAGCCGAATATGATGTAGTGATAGGTTTGCTAGTCGATGCCCTCACTCATCGCATCCTCCATATTCATGTTCATTTAGATTCCTTTCTACTTGTCATGCAATTTAATGGTGTGTATCATGTGCATAATCAAGTCCTATTTATAAAAAACCTAGGAGTTAAGCTGTTGGTATGTGAATTTGAAACAATCACTTTCAGTCATGTTCCTAAAGCCCAAAATAACTATGTAGATACCATTGCAAATAACATTCTAAATTGGAATTTATCACATGTACACCACAGAAGACAACCATAAAACACAACACATGGTGAACCGTCATCGTCATATAAAATGCATAATCATATTATGTATCACATAAATAATATAAGTGTTTGGAGCCCATAACTTTAAATACATCCAGTACGCCCATAGCATACTAGGGGGCACATAGGCCCCTACATCTCCTTATCATCCTTTGGAGGATCTCGTGCCAAGTTGGACCGAGATGCTTGAATCCCTTTTTCGAGCACTCGGAACATAATGGCGCTCCACAAACTCCTCCTGCTAGGGGGCATCATTCCCACCTTTTCATACTAGATCAGTCCCCTCCATCACATATGCTTGCGGGCAGTATCCCATGCTTTGGGGCATGATGGTTTTCCCTTGACCATCTTCTCAATTGATTAACATAAGTCTTGGCCTAGATCCCACCGAATCTAGGTATGGTCGATTATCCTCCCATTCCTTGGATAGTTTGTCCTACCAGCCTCTCCGGCGAGCCATATGCACATCGCATATCGTAGACATTTGATACCATATCTTCAAATATTCTACTCTATGTCCACATAACCCCCATGTTTGACTTTGTGAGTGAGGATGATTCTAGACCTCCTCTAGTAGTTCATTATCATTTTCCTCTTCCCTTAATTCTTCATCAGGAACCATCGTTCCAAGAAGCATTAAGGCCATCTTTAGACGAGTAAGGACACTTTCTTGAAAGTCCTAGATCCCAAATCCGATGGTCGGTTTTTCTGCTATGATCTCCACAAGATTTAGGGCCTTCTCCTCCTCTCAAATTGGAGGGAAAACACCCTTTTATAGGAAAACCCACAGTTTTTCTATTGCACATTGCGACCCAACCGTAGCTCCATTTGATGAACCATCAGCATCATTGGAAATATCTCATTGAGAAATATAATGGGTCCTTCTCAGTTTTTTATGATTTGACACTTCACCTGGAAGCCATTTTTCCAAGAAGCGTCACTTCCTCGCCTCTCAAAATCGAATTTTTTCATATGTGATGCTTGTAATTTGGGGACCACCTTCCCTTGGTGATGAATTCCATAAATGGGTAATTATATGGGCTCATTTTACCTCTTAACATAGTCAAATCAAATATTCTCTTAGCTTATTGTATGTTTTCTAATTATATTTATGCTTATGGAGTGAGTTGAGTTAGCTATGATGCCATGTAGTCTAATGTGTGTTTAATGAAGCTTATTGTTGAATTTTGAAGACAAAGTCAAAGATTCAGTGGAAAAAAGGTAGCAATAACTCGAAGTGGCCAAAGGAGAGGACTTATAGGAGGGAACCCCCTCATTTATTACTCCCAACTTCGAATTCCCCTTCATTCAGCTCGGAGTACAAACACCCAAATCAATGCACTAGGAGGCAACCAAGAAAGTGGAGGATAACTGATGATTATCTCAAGTTTTGGGAGCCAAGCCTCCCTGATTTTAAGGAATTTGTTGGTAGATTCAGTTGTATAAGTAGAGAGGCTTAGGGCCTCACTAGGGTTGGATTTTTGTTGGATTTTTGCTGCAGTTTTGCTTATGTAAACTTTGCTCAACTTCGAGCTTATTATCTTGACAGTTCATGTAATCTTGTTATTGTTTTGAGAATAAAGATGGAATGTTTTTTGAGTTAGCACTGAGTTACCTTAGAGGGCTGAAGATCTTGGGTTAGGGCCCAATCCAAGCAGCCAAGCTCCTCTTTACTTCTATTTATATGTTGTGTTTCATTTTGTAGATTAGTTGTTGTTTGATGTATCCCTTTCATGGTTAAGAGTAGGTTGCTTTTGATGATTTAGGAGTTTGCTTCCATTTGTGCTTTCTATAGCAGGTTAAGCAGTGATAAAAAGAAGAATCAAAAGGCTAGCAACAGTGACTTGGCCTCTCTTCCTCCCTTTGGGACCATGAATTAAGGCAAAGACCCTCTTGCTGCCCCAAAAACACAGATTTTCCTCATTCATAGGACTTCTAGTGTTTGAAGTTTGTTAGAAGGTTAATGCTTTGCTTTAGATCTTTTCCACCACCATGCTTTCTTTCTTGTAGCATTTCTCAGCATTTTCTTTCATAGATCATAGTTTAGACTAGCTTGATGCAAAATTCTGTTTTTCTAGAGGCACTCATTTCATTGCTTGTTTGATCTTATTGGTTGACTATCAGTTCTTTTGTAGCAGATCTCTTCTAACAACAGGACAACCTATCAGCCATCACATCCTCTCTCTGATCCATGCCCTATAGGTCGCCCAAAGCTCACCTCAAATCTGCCTTAGTTTTCTGCATTTTTCCATAGAACTTCTTCCTCTCTCCTTGAGAAAACCCAATCATCCTTCTCTTTCCTAATGACTCTTGGTAGACCCTAGGTGCCCTAACACTTCATTCCAACCCTCATCCACCTTTTCCACCCACTCTCATACTCTCAAAACCATGAAAACTGCTCTCGGCCTCCTCTTGTAGACCTCCTGTAGATCCCCTGTGTCCTCCTGTAGACCTCCTGTAGATCCCCTATGTCCTCCTGTAGATTTTCCTGTAGGCTTTCTTTTGAAGGCCGAGTGTGGGAAAGGCCTCTAGAAGGCCACTTGAAACCTCCTAAGACCCATCCACACCATCCTACATCCTCTCATGTCCCAAAGTCGTCCTTCAACCCCACTTATTCGCTTCCACCTTCACACACAATAAAATACATGCATGTAAAATTCACATAAAAATACATAGAAATCCAAAAAGATGTTATTTTTCTCATTTACTTCTAGAAATAACTTGAGTAGATGTTGTTTACTTCCTTGAGTAGGTAATGGCGTTCATTTCATGGTTTTCATAGTGCTTTATGCAAAAATAGGATAAGTTGGTTAATTAGGGCTTACTAGGTTTTCTTTGCATTTCAGTGCTTCTCCTTTCTGTTAGGGCTTACTAGGTTTTCTTTGCATTTCAGTGTTTCTCCTTTCTGCAATTAGAGTAGCCTCTGTAGAGTAATCTCTTCTTTCATCACATATAGATCTTCTTCTAGAATCCATAGAATTTGGCTTGAGCTCCTAGTGATCTTGCGTCAGCTGACCAAGTGACAACCTGCAGTAAGAACTAGTACTTGTGCATACAACACCGTCGCTTCCAAGTTTGTTATGAACTACCAGGTTGATAAGAGTAAAGTAGGCAGCCCAGGAGT
This sequence comes from Pinus tabuliformis, assembly GCA_031772625.1. NCBI lineage: Eukaryota > Viridiplantae > Streptophyta > Pinopsida > Pinales > Pinaceae > Pinus > Pinus tabuliformis. Next base: position 274,678,185 of record CM062817.1, read on the forward strand.
TGCAACATTATTGCTGCAATACTGGTGCTCACCACTTTTTGGCACCGTTTCCGAGGAAGCATTAGAGTATTTTGTAATTACTACTTTCTTCTATTTTCTATCGCAATATTCTGCTAATAGTTTATTTCAACAAAAATAGACTAGTCATTTCTGTCAGTTATGCATTTCCTTGCTTTCCTTTTCAATTCCGCAAATTTCTTTTCAGCAAGAGTAGACTAGTCATTTATTTTCCTTCAAATTCTGCATTTCCTTGCTTTCCTCCTCAATTCTGCAAATTTCATTTTATCAAGTTCATTTCAGTTAGTTGCAAATTGTTTTGTTCAATCAATTTCAGTTTTTCAAGTACAATCAGTGTGGGGAAAAAGTAACAAACACCAACCATAAAGATTTCCTTTCATGCCTCGTAGGAATAGAGATAATTCAGGAAAAAATTTGCCCAACACCCCCACTACCTCACATAGCCAACCTTCTCTCTTTTTTGGTGGCAGTGATCAAGAAGAACCTTTAGGTGAGCAACCTGAGATATTTGAAGAGCCTATAGGGGAAGAAGAAGAAGAAGACATTCCTTTAGAGCCAATGGCTGAATACAGAAATTCTAGGGGGAATGGAGAGAGAATAGAGGGTACCATTCCCATTCGGGAGACCAATGGGGACACCAAAATGAAGAACATAAGTCCTTTAGCCCTACCTCACTTCCATGGTTTGACTACAGAATATCTTGACACCACCTTGTTTGAGTTTGTTGTCATCTGTCGAACCTATGACTATGCAGAAGATGAGCAAAAGTTGAAACTATTCCCTTCTACTCTCAAGGATGCAGCGTTGTGTTGGTTCATGGGGTTACCTGGAAATAGCATCACAACTTGGGCTCAGATGCAGCAGGCCTTTAATGACAAGTATCGAGACTACTGTAGGTCAAAAGATACCAAAGAAGAAATCTTCTGAATGACCATGGGAAGTGATGAATCCTTGGAAGATTATGAAGAGAGGTTCCAGCTTAGTTACAAAAGGGCCAGGTGTACACTTGACCCTGAATCTCTGAAGTTGGTCCTGCTCAAGGGAATTCCGGAAGACCTTCTAGACACCCTCCATCTATTGGCTGGGGGAGACATCTACCAACTATCCTATGAGGACATAAAGACTGTTTTTAGAAACCATTCTAGAGTAGCCAGAAAGAAAGGTAGAGGGAATCAACCCATATCCAATACCACTTCTTCCAATTCATCCATTAAAGGAGAAATTGGAAACATGCTGGAAGACTTCAAGAGTGAGATGTTGCAGACTCTTGCAATGCAAATGGATACCTTACATATCAAAAGAAAACAAGAGGAAGCAGAGAGGGCTTTGGCCATTTTTTGTCCTAGATGCACCAGGAGGCATCCTAGGAACGAATGTCCATTGAACTCTATAAAGGTTTGTTCAGTCTGTGAAGAAGATCATTCTACAGATAAGTGAAGATCATTCTATAGATAAGTGCCCTTCCTTGCCCGGACTTAAAGCGGTATACCAAGGGGCCGAAGGAGCCACTGAACCACTCTATTTCATGAACCAAAGGAGACCGCATGGACCTAGACCATACCAGCAGGGGATGCAAGGGACATCTCAGGCATACTACCACCCCAACCAAGTCACTTCCATACCTTCTTGGGGCCCTCCTGCTCATCCTTCCTGGTCCATGCCTCCTCCTTGGTCCTTCCCATCTCAATATCATGCCCAACCAGCCGCTCATTCATTTCAATCCTATGCTCAACCGCAACCTCAGTGGAATGAATCTCTTAAGGATGGAAGCCCCAATACAACTGTCCTCCCGCTCTTTTGCCTCCATCACCTGCTCAACCACGACCATTACCTTCTGCTCCACCAAGGCAACCCCAAATGCTTGCCTATCCGAACCTGAACCCAAACAATAGACAAGCTCAGCAAGTGTATAGTGGGGAACCATCATGCCCAACTTATGTTGTGGAGATTCATGAGATTAACCTACAATCTAGGAAGGTTCTCCCAGATAGCCAGCCTCCACCTAGGGAGGTTGAGGAAGAGAAAGAGGGAAGTGAACCTAAAGCAATTCCACCCTTTCCTGAGAGACTATCTAGGACAACACAACTTAGCCCAGAAGAAACTGAACTTCTGGAAGAATTGAAACAGTTATGTGTGAAGATACCACTTCTCCAAGCCATAAAAGATGTGCCTATCTACAATAGGTTGATCAAAGAGAAGTTCTTTAGGGATCCACGAAGGCACAAGAGATATGCCCCAACCATCAATGTCATAGGAAAACTATCTGACCTGATGTTGGGGCAGGTAATCTGTCCAAAATATCTGGACCCTGGAAGCCCAGTAGCTGATGTCCACATCAATGGCACCATGATCCCACATACCTTGATTAATCTGGTAGCTACCATTAATGTGATGACAAAGGACACAATGCTCAAACTTAACCTCCAGGGCTCCTTGAGGAAGACCACGACAATATTACAGCTAGTAGACCACTCCACCCTAACCCCTGAAGGGATTGTGGAAGTTGTGATGGTCTCCATTGATTCTTGGGAGTACCCTGCTGATTTCTTAGTTCTCCAGCTGAAGGCAAAGCTCATTGGGTATCCTCTCATCCTGGGAAGACCCTGGTTGGCTACCGTCGATGCCTACATCAACTGTCGAACTGGGAACATGACCATAAATAATGGGCATATGTCCAAGCAGTTAATCTTATACCCTCCTGCCCAACCCTTTCTAGAACATGATCTACCTCTCTGGTTGGAGGAGGAGGATGAGGATGAAGTCTATTCTGCACCACTTTGTGCATTAGAAACCGTCATGGGGGGGAAACCGCAAGATGAGGATGATATGATTGAAAATTTGATTCAGAATCCACCTCCCAGTGTATTACCCTTAGAGGACATAGTGAGAGAAACCCAAAACAACCCCTCAACTGATCTCTGTGTGGCCGACCTGACCTCTCTCTGTGTTAAGAATATAGAGTTCGGCCTAGAAAGAACCTTGAAAATCAATCCATCCCTATCCACTTCCCAGGAGAAGGAGTTGTGCAACTTACTGAGAAAACATTTAGATGCCTTCGCCTGGAGTTATAAGGAGATGAAGGGAGTGCACCCTTCAGTATGTACTCATCATATATACATTAAGGAAGATTGCAAACCAGTCAGGCAGCCTCAAAGGAGGATGAATCCAACACTTAAAGATATTGTTAAGGAAGAACTGCAGAAATTGCTTGATGCAGGATTCATCTACCCCATCTCTGACAGTGAATGGGTCTCTCCTTTGGTGCTAGTGCCAAAGAAAAATGGCAAGTGGAGAACTTGTGTCGACTATCAGGAATTGAACAAAGCCTTTAAAAAGGACCATTTTCCTTTACCTTTCATAGATCAAGTGTTAGATGGTCTAACAGGGAAAGGTTTTTTTCCTTCCTAGAAGGGTTTAGCGGATACAATCAAATTCAAATCAGCCCGGAAGATCAAGATAAGACCACTTTCACTTGTCCTTGGGGTACCTTTGCATACCCGGTCCTTCCAGGGAGGGCCGCACGATGTAGGTGCTGAGTGAGCAAAAGATCAACATCGAACAACTCAGCCTGCAGCTTGACAAACTGGTGTCACAAAACTAGCAGTTAGTGCAGACAGTTGATGAAGCGTGCGGTGCGTCCCAGAGTTGTCCATTGTCGTAGACCTACCAACAGAAGTACGGATCCACTGTTTGGCAAGTGGAATCCGAAATGCGCGCGAGGAAACAACGCGAGTGTAGCTGGAGCTGAATCTCCAAATTGCCGAGTTGCGGCTGAAGGCGCAGCCTTCCACTCCCTCGGAAGTTAAAGAGCAATGCACTAGCACTATCCAAATAGAGTTGGAAGAAATTGGACGGGACGAACAAGACTGTACTAGTATGTTGGACCAAGCCTTTGGAGTCCTCACATCCTTGCAGGAGGACCCCAACATACAGCGCCTAGAAACAGAGATACGCGAGCTTCAGGAGCAGTATGACAGTATCCAAGGAACTGCATAGACAGTCGTCCTCACTCAACGGCTCGCAAAGATGCAGCAAGCAAGGGCACTGAAAAGGCAGGTGGATGCCGCAAGACAGAAGGAGGCAGTTCTCAAAGTGCGCGTCCAGCCATGGATTGATGAGGCCTTCACATTACGGCAGATATCGAAGGTAAGCTCGCACAAATGCAGGGGCTCTATGCGCTAAGGCATGGATTTGATCCTAACAAAGAAGCATCGGAAGAATGCATGCAGCAAGTCCAACAAACCGCAGAGCAGTACGTTGCCGACCTTCGAGCAGCGCGGGACCAATTGGAGGGACTCCGTGCCAAGATCGTCGCGCCAACTGAGTGACTCGGGGACGAGTCACGATGTTTGTGTTCGGGGCTTGTTGGGCATCGAATCCCCCCAACGCATATTTTGGGGCTCAAAGCCCAAGTTTTGGTCAAATGTATTGTAAGACTCTGCGAATTGCGGGCACGGAGCACGAAGTATAGGTTGAGTCATAGGGTTGTCCGCCCTAAGTTTTGTAATGTAATGTAATGTTATGTCAGCCTACCAATGTATAAATAGAGCGAGGCTCTAAGTCGTAAAGATAAGTAGAGATAGAATGAAGAATAGGAAGTGAATGGTTCAAGCATAGAGTAAGAGTCTAAGTGCTTTGGGTCGTAGTAGTAGGAAGAGGCTCCGCAACTGAGTGCGCAGAGGCCAGTGGAGTCCGCAGTTGAGTGCGCGGACCCCTACCGCTAAGTGCGCAGGGCGGTGTCGAGTCTGTAACCTTGAACGAAGAATAATAAAGAGAAGTTGATTCCAATTTCTGTGTATCTGCTTTTGTATTACTTTCTATGCATTTATATTGTTTTGTGTATCGCGTGCACTTATATGAATGTTGAACATATTGTTAAATATCACTAGACATACCCAGATAAGTTAAGTAATCGGATAATATCAGGTTAATAAGGAACTTGGGTAATAACACGGATCGCGCCTCGAACAGGGCTGCGCGAAGGCAGCATCGCAGGCTGCGAAGTACTGATAGGTGCGCAACGTGCGTGCAGGGTCAAACCGTGGCCCACCGAAGCTCACCAGACATCTCTAAGGTGCAGAAACCTAGTTCTAGCACCCTCCCATACTACTTCGGGTGACTTCTCAGTCCGTGCTCTGCGGACTGTTGCCGAAAGGGCCAGTAGTACCGGGATTTGTTTGGTTAAATCACCTCAAAACCTAGGTCAGGCCCCACTAAGCCAACACTTTCCCTCTTTCCAAGCATACTATTCTTAATTAAACTCAAAATTTGATCGGGGCTAGTGTATGTACAGTACCAGGTCTCAAGTTATAGATCCAGAGAAGGAAATAGAGAGAGTCAAAATCATCGAGAAAAAATCGGAGGTCTTCTAGTCATCACTTAATTGCATCCATGAAGCATTGGATGACCAAAAGAGGTCCCGTGAACCCATGAGGGAAGAACCTAGTGTTTATGCACGCATAGAAGGAGAATCCAACCATCACATTCATCTCCATGGAGGTCACCAATGTTCAATCCACCAGACACACAAGTTGGACATGTACAAATTTGATGGCTCTAACCCCACGGTATGGGTGGCACAAATGGAACAGTATTTCCTACTTAATAATATATGTGAAGATGGAATTAAACTACATGTGGGAGGCCTTTAATTAGACCAAGAAAGATGGCAGTGGTGGCAGTGGCATCAGAGATGTTATCCAGGGAGGGTAACTTGGAATGTGTTCTCAAAATCCATATGTGACCGCTTTGATCGGAAATCTGACTTTTTGGGTCATCTCACTAAGATCAAGCAAATAGGTATAGTAAAGGACTACATTGTAGCTTTTGAACAATTGGCCATCAGAACTGAAGGCCTAGGAGATGAATTTTACTTGGAATGTTTCATTAGTGGCATAAAGGAAGTCATCCAATCCCATGTCCGAATGCATCACCCAGTGACTTGGTTGGACGAATTCTGCAAGGCCTTAAATGTGGAAGTCACCTTAAATGCCTAGTCCAATCGTCAAAATTTCATCGCTAGGGCACGTCCCACCCAGGCTATGGGCCCCACCCAAACACTTGAGGTTCAAAAGGTGTCGCCGGTAGAAATGGCCGAAAGATGGAAATAAGGACTGTGCTACTACTGTGATGACAAGTACTCCCTAGACATAAATGCAAGGAACCAAAATTCTTTCAAATGATGCTACTAAAAACAAATCAGTCGATAAAGCTCCATTCCCATAAGTGTCTAAGGAAGAAGCAGGTGAAACCCAAACCGACCCAGACAATGATCTCATAGCTATGCCAAATGAGTCGGTTATATCACTACATGCCTTGGTTGGAATTTCTTTACCCTGACTCTCAAAATCCACAGTTTTATTAAACATTGGCCAGTGATGGTGTTGATTGATAGTGGCAACACTCTTAACTTTGTCCATAAGAGAGTAGCAGAAGTTTTTCACTGCTTTGTATGGGCGGTATCTAATTTTCAATTCCTTATCGCTGATGGGGGGAACATGAAATGTGAAGGACGTGGTGAAAAATATTAAGCTTTAGAAGGGGGATTATCACCTAAAAACCCACATGTTTTCCATTGAAATGGGTGGTTGCGACATTGTCCTTGGTGTTGAATGGCTTCGCACGCTAGGCCCTATCACAATAGATTTCCAGGAGTTATATATGAACTTTAAGTAGAACGACCACACCCATACATTGAGGGGACTCCAGGTAGGTACTCCTACTATCATCAGCTCGCATCGAATGGAGAAGATTTTAAAAAAGGGTTAGAGTAGTAGCCTAATTTAATGCCATCTAGGCCATTGAATCCAATACTCCTCATATTCGTCCCGATATGCAACAGGTATTAGATCGCCACCAACGATTTTTTGACAAACCAAAAGAGCCTCCGCCCTCTAGGGGGGAACATGATCATAGCATCTCTTTGGTCCTGGGTGCCCAATCGCCAAATGTCCACCCATATCGATATCCTTTTGCACAAAAGAATGAAATTGAAAAAATCATCAAGGAACTCCTCGAAGTCGGTGTTATCTGTCCCAGCACTAGCCCTTATTCATCTCTAGTGGTCATGGTTCTAAAGAAAGATGGAGAATGGCTCATGTGTCCCAACTTTAGGGCCCTTAACAAGCTCACTATTAAGGACAAATTTCTTATTCCGATCGTTGATGATCTGCTTGATGAATTGCATGGTGTTAAATTCTTTACCAAGCTAGACCTCCACTCGGGCTATCACCAAATAAGCAAGAAGGAAGTGGGCATTCCCAAGACAACCTTCAGAACTCATGAAGGCCATTATGAATTCTTGGTCATGCCATTTGGTCTTTGTAATGCTCCATCCACTTTTCAGAGCCTCATGAATTTCCTTTTGAAACCATATCTTAGAAAATTTGTCTTGGTCTTCTTCGATAACATTCTCATCTACGGCATAACATGGGACAAACACCTTCAGCATGTTGACCACATATTGCAATTGCTCCAAGATCACAAATTATTTGTCAGACTATCCAAGTGCTCCTTTGACATGGAAGAAGTAGAATATTTGGGACACATTGTGGGTCGTGACAAAGTGAGGGTTGATCTAAAAAAGATTCTGGCAATGCAAGATTGACCCCAACCAAAAACTTTGAAGAGTCTGAGGGGATTATTGGGTCTCACAGGCTACTATCGCAAATTTGTCTGCAATTATGGACGCATTGCCAGACCCCTCACTAATCTTCTCAAGAAAAATTCATTTCTCTGGACTGACGCAGCTCAGCAGGCATTTTTGGCTCTCAAACAAGCCATGTGCTCCACTCCAGTATTAGCCTTACTAGACTTCACCAAATCTTTTGTGATTGAATGTGATGCTTCAAGTACGGGTATTAGTGCAGTATTAATGTAGGAAGGTAGACCATTGGCTTTCACTAGTCAACAACTTAGTGGCAAACATCTGGGTCAATCTATATATGAGAAAGAAATGATGGTCATATTACATTCAGTAGACACCTAGCGACCATACTAATAGGGGCGACGTTTCCAAATCCGCAGAGACCATCATAACCTAAAATATTTTCTAAAACAACGTCTATCGTCGCCACATCAAAATAAATGGCTTGCAAAAATGTTGGGATATGATTATGAGATCATTTACAAGAAGGGGCGTGGCAATGTTACTAGCGGTTGATGCCTTATCGTGCCAATTTGAGGATGAGGGCACCCTTCTATCACTCTCTCTGCCCATACCAAATTGGATTGAAGAGGCCCATAATGAATGGTTCTCCGGCCCCTCTTTATCCCAACTCATTAATAACTCAAGAACAAATCCTAATTCCTCAGAAGACTACTCTTAGAGGATGATATTCTTCACTACAAGGATCATCTAGTGTTATCCCCGACCTCCACCCTCAAAACCCACATCTTGGACGAGTTGCACTCCCCTCCGATTGCAGAACATTCAGGCTTTCAAAAGACTTATGCACGAGCACGTCGTTCTTTCTTTTGGATCGGCATGAAGAATGACATTCTTACTTTTGTAGCTAAATGTGATGTATGCCAATGCAACAAAGGGGAAACGATCAAGCTATCGGGAACCTCACAAACATTGTCACTCCCTCCTCCTATTTGGATGGATTTTTCCATAGATTTCATTACTAGACTCCCAAACTCAAGCAACAAATCAATCATCATGGTGGTTGTTGACAAACTTTCCAAATATGCTCATTTTTGCGCTCTACCACACCCATTTACCCCAACATTGGTGGCTCAAGTTTTCTTGGACCAAATCTTCAAACTGCATGACATGTCGACTTCCATTGTGTCTGATCGAGACCCCACTTTCACCAGCAAATTTTGGTAAGAACTTTTTAAGCTATAGGGCACACAACTCCAACTAAGTACAACTTATCATCTCCAAACAAATGGTCAAACAAAGCAATCAACAAATGTTTATAGACCTATCTGAGGTTCTTCACTTCAAACAAGCAGCATCAATGGGAACAGTGGTTTCCTTTAGCTGAATGGTGGTATAATACTAACTATCATGAAGCCACCAAGATGACGCCATATGAGGCAGTGTATGGCCAACTCCCACCTTCACCAGTTTCTTATATCCCCGGATGTTCCAAAGTACAGGCAGTTGATCAACTCCTATAGAATCGTGTCGCCATGATCGCTCATCTCAAAGATAATCTACATCAAGCTTAGAATAGAATGAAGCAACAGGTTGACCAACATCGTTCTGAGCGCTCATTTCAAGTAGGGGACCAAGTGTTCCTGTGACTCCAACCATATAAGAAAACCTCTCTCAAAGAAAAGGGTTGCCAAAAACTAGCACCAAAATTCTATGGGCCTTATCAGGTACTTCAGCGTATAGGAGCAGTCGCTTACAAACTGGCCTTGCCAACTACTTCAAAAATCCACCCGATCTTCCATGTATCATGCCTCAAAAAAGTGGTGGGGACCAATCGCAGGGTTCAAACAAGTCTGCCATAATTAGATGAGGAAGGCTCACTTTGACTCCGACCAAAACAGGTCCTCGATACTCGCAAAAGACATCTCCGCAGTCACACGATCAAGGAAGTCCTCATCAAGTGGAAAGACACCTCTGCAGAAGATGCGACGTGGGAACCGCCACTATTCTTCAGCAGTTTCCACAGCTTGAACCTTGAGGACAAGGATGATTTTGATGGGGGAGGGAATGTTAGGGTTCAACCCTAACCCCTTTATTTATGTAATAAGCCCAAGGGGCTTAGTCAAAGTCATAGTTAGTTAGAGAGTCAATAAAGCCCGTAAGCAGTTGTCCACATTAATAATAATTGTAAGTGGTTGACCTGCATTATAGAAAAGGGACCACAATTAGTTATAAACAAGTCATAGTTAATCAATAAAGTGGTTAACCTGTGTTATTCAAGGGACCACTAGTAGTTAGCATTTTGGATGTCATTAAGCTATAAATAGTCTTAGATAGTAAGGGAAAAATCACCGAGTCTTATTGTAATTGAGTTTTGCCATGTTGAAGGTTGCCCCCTCGAAGAGGCAAGTGAACATTGTATCTTTCTTCTAAATAATAAAATATCTTTACAATTTGTCTCATTTCATGTGATATTTTTGTGTCTTGGGTTTCTCACATGTCAAGAGCATAACAACTTCCTCCTCCAAATCATCAAGAAAGTCAATCTTGCTCTGAAATTCATCTACAAGATTATGGAAATATTTTTCCACGGCTGACTCCAGATTATCATCCTTGCTGATTTTCTCAGTGATACAACATTGGAAATGATACAACATTGGAAATGATTATTAAGTGTTGCATTATTTTCTTGCAATATAGTGACAATGGACTGTAAATGAATGACCTCATTACGAAGTTGATCCGTTGCTTCTCATGAAGTTCTTGCAATCTTTTATCCATCTTGATAAATTGTTCACAACAAAATAAGTTGGTGAATGTGTTTCCACTACTATAAAACAACTTTGACAGATGTGTAGCTCTGAGCTTGGTTTTGCAATCAAACCAAGAAATAATATAGGAAACCATGTCAGTATGATCCAGGGCAATTTGAATATGAAAAAACATAGGGGGATGTAAGCTATACCCTTGCCATGAATCAAAGACAAAACAAAAGCATCACATGAACAATGTAAAATTGTACACTTGCCATTGACACCTACAAGCCACCGCTGAAAAAACCATCAATATTGAAAGGTGGTAGTGTTAACTTCATCAGAATCAAATGACCACTAGTTGTTGCTTGTGAAGCCTACAAATCTTGAAACATGGGCAATAAGGCAACTAACATTGCTCAAGAGCATTGTCATGATTCATTATCCTCAATTTCAAAGATACCATGAAATAGTTTTGTATTACTCACAATGTTGTAAAAATACATAGAGAAATCCTTCATTTATAACAATAGAGAAGGCCCAGTGTCAGCTAAAGATAGCTACGACAACTAGGCAGATAATAATCCTACATGAATCACAACACTTAGCTCAATGGAAAAGTGGGCATTGCAAAAGACCAACGCTAACAATATGTAACTCTCAATTCTGTCAAAATCTTTTCCAACATAGTTACCACCTACAAAATAAGTGCTTGCCCTTTTATCAAAAAGCAAAAATACCATCTAGAAAAGGAAATAAAATCTCGTGAAAATGAGGCTTTTTTCATTTTGTAAATCAGGGCCTGTTTTTTTTTATTTAATGCTAAAACTCAACAGAGTAGCCTACGCAACAGAGTCATCATGTGCAACTTCCAAAACCAAATAAAATATGTGTAGGGAGGGACACAACCATCACAATAAATGCAACTAAGTCTACAACATGAAACAGATGCAATATACACAATAGATGCAATTATGTGTAGATGGGCTCAATCTTCACGCCGACCAGAAGAAGCCCCACGTTTAGGAATCCTCCGTAACACTTCTTTCATATAAAATTTGATGTGAGAGTCATCACCATCGTCTGTTTCGGGTCTGGTTGTAAATTCTCCTGCAACCACTTCCATCCATCCACCATTTATACCCTGGTTTTCGCCTCTTCTTTCATTCAAACGCTTCTCTAATTCCATTTGTTCTCCCTTTGGCGTTGTAACAGAAAACCTAATTGGCACTTCCCACCCAGAGGGATTTTCTGTGAATTTAAGGGCAAACACCACTCTGTAGTTGGTATTCGGAGACAAAAGCCTGCAGTCGATTTGACCACGGATCTCCAACCACCAAACCACTGATAATTCCGCCAGCACCTCGAATCTGAACACAAACCATAACGTCAATGTATACTCTGTGAGGGTTTCCTCTGTTTAAAAACAAGGAGAGTTAACCAGGATCATGCGCTAGCTTGAACCCCATACAAAGAGCACACAACTTATAAAAAGAACAGACACTAAAAACAATCGAAAAAACTAGAGAATCATTGCTTCTTTTATGAAATAGAGAGCAAGGCCATTTATCTACGGCAGACTGGGAATACTCGGCATTAAGGTTGGGCGGTTGGTAGTTCACCCAACAACAGCAACAAGTCAGAAGTCAAATATACACAGCTTTTAGATCACTGTAAACATAACCACATGGTGAATGTACACAAACACACCTTATAAGTGCAATTTAGGGAAGTATGAAAAGACGTGAAAAATAAAAAATGGGTCTGGGCTACAAGGTCTGGATAGATACCCTGTGTTTTGTGGATGAGTGTTTGCAAAGAACCAGACCCTGAGAAGGGAGTAACACCAATGCCTAAACACTTAGGAGTTGAAACTAAAGACGAACTCACAAAAATGTATCGAAATGCATGAACATGAGGCCTGAGGAGGTTGAAAGATCCAATTAGGAAGTATGATTAAATCTCTGAAAAAGAGGGTCAAGTAACCACAAAGAACATGATTGAATTCTGAAGCGGCAAAAAAATGAGTTGCAGAGGCACAGAGACGGCAAACACTAATAACTGTCATATTAATGTTCCAAAGAGCTTGAAAGAAAATTGGTGTTGATTAAGAACCACAACAAAGACTTCAAACGAATACAAACACCAGAGTCCTGTAAAGACTAAAAACTGCTAACCGAAAGTATGACCAAAACTCTAAATGAATAAAGTAGACCAAATTCTAAAAAGAATCAAGTGACCTATAAAAGTCTACATAAAATCTTCAACCTGCCACACAAGGCTAAGCAAAGACTAAAAATGTGTGCAACTTCCCTGCAAGTGCAATCAACAGGAAAACCCAAAGCGAAGAGGGTATTCAATACATCAAGAGGAAGGTACTCATTAGGCGTTCATTAGACTCTCAGAGAGTCTCTTACCCCCTGCGCATCTGATCTTTGATCGCCCAAACCTAAGCTCCCTAGGGAAATATCCAGTGATCTCCGCATGATTCAGATAAACCCCAACCACAACATTGATCCCAAGGCATATCCAGTAATCTCAGCATGATTCAGATTAACCCCAACCACAACATTGGTCCAAAGGCAAAAGACACATCTGTGCAAAAATTGACTCCCACCCAGCTTCCACTTACATTAGAAGGATCGCTTTGAACAAAAGCAATCCTCGATACCTGTAGATCAATGTAGGCATTCCTAAGCCTCGTTTTTGGAAAATACAATATGGGGTCAACCAAAAAATTAGCCCCAAAGAACTCCAAATCATCGTCATGCTCTAAGGCCAACAGCTGCCTGCATATGATTTCTGAACCAGATAACAATCCCCTCACTCCATGAGAAGCCATCACAGAAGACCGTGACCCCAAAACCGACCAGAGAAGGAAACCCTTAAACAAACAAATTGAAAAATAAAAAGAAGAAGAATGATAATCAAACCTGGAGTCGTATCCGTCTCCAGGAACAAACCGCCAATATCGTTCGTCGTCGCCCCAGACGATACTTAAGGCTCTTGCAGATAACATGTAACCCAATTTCGCTGGGGATCCTTCCAGCCAAGCCATCTATTGTTGTTCCAGCAGAACAGCAACATATGAATATGAATTATTAATGAGTTGATGAACGGCGTTTTCCCAAATTTGACAACCAAAACCCTGAGAATAAAGGATATATAAATACCTTCGTGCCCCCATCTATGAGAATTGGATCGACGAGGCGAGCGTACAGTTCTGCCATTGAAGCTGGGACAGGGGGGTCAGCCCTGGATACGATCTGATGGCATATTTTAAGAAGGGATTTCTTCCACAGATCGTTCGAATAGGCCACATAATTGAAGAGCTTGGAGACAACTGACAATCTGCCAATGTCGCACGGCATAGTCAAGGAGAAACTGAACTGTATACAACTTTCTGGCAGGTCCGAGATACCTGTCTCGCGTTCAGGTTCAGGATCAAGCACTAATCCAGCAATAGGGTTCCCGATGGTTGCCATGGCTACCTGCTCAAAAAACATACCAAGACCAAGTAGTTTTGGACTCGCGATGATAGGGAAAATATTACGGTTCACCCAGTGTAACACTGTTTTCACACACTGCTCTAACACACTGTCAGAACTGCCCAATCTTCAAGGAACCTTATTCCTTCTGCATGGATGAGTTTTTTTTATAGAAAATTCCTCCAACTGATAGTATATTGTCCCTGTCTTTAATCTCAACTGGCTCTTTCACATGAATGAGTTATTTATGAGAGAAACTTTTATCTGGAATACACTAGTTGAATGCATGCATTAACTCACTGAACTCCAATTAGTTCCTCAAACTATTTGAAACTAATTTAACTGGACTTAACTTAGTTAACTGAGCTAACTAATTACAACTCAAATTGAGAATTAAAATTCGAATTTAGTCTCACCAGCTGGTTGAAAAATAATTAATTAATTCATTATGGATTAATTAGTTGGAGAAATTCAAACTAGAAGTCTTTGAAAAGTCATGCAACAGTTATCCCTTTGGCAAGGGCTAATCAACCATATATTGAGTCATAAATGCCCTTGCCATCTATGTATGTGGTACACGTCAGTAGGATGACATACATAACTCCGGCGGGCGACCTCGCATTTCCGATGACATACACGACGGCCCGCCCGCCCCGTCTTGTTTTTGAGAACGGCGACCCTCCGTTCCCGGGCGCCAAAACGCCATTTTCAAATATCCAGAAATTTCAAATAGCAAGAAACACGCAGCTTCGAATAATTCAACGCATGGAACTGTGAGCGCATACTGATAGGTTCGCACCATTTCTGGTAAATTTAACATCGCGTGTGTTCCGATTGAAGCCAAAATGGAGATATCCCTGGTATCTATTGGCAATCTGAGGGATGGGGATTTACCAACACGGAACAATTCAAAAAACCCTCTCGTATTCAAAACTTCTGGACAATGAGACGTACAAAATTACAAATCACTCTTGGGTTTTACAATACGCGCGCAATTTCTCTGAAGCGCTAGCAAATTTAAACATTTTTCTTCCTATTTTTTCCATCATATTTAATTGTAATATATTATTTTTAAGATATGAATCGTAAAACGCGTGAGTGTGTATAGAGACAGATCCAATATATATGTCACCAAAAAAATACAAATTTTCTTTCCTGTTGTTTCCATCATATATGTAAAGTGTAATATATTATTTCAAATGGTATAAATTGTAAAACGCGGGAATATCTATAGAGATACACCACTTAGGAAATGATGATTTGATATCCATTATTTTTTCTTCCTTGCTTAACTTGGAATATAACAGTAAAACATATTTGTAAAGATATATAAATTTCTGGGAACTCTTTTATCGGAGGGTTATGAAAATTATGTTAAAAAGTAAGTAGTTTTTTTTTAATAGATTTATTTTAAGTACTGATTTAATATGTGTGGAGGAGGATGCAATTTCTTAAGGTCTAAATTTTATCTAGAGTACAAAATACAATGCTTTATTTTTCATTGTCTATATTGTATTTTTGAATGCTAAATAAAATATATAAGATCAATTAAAAAAATTAATCATAAAAACTTAATTTTTTTCCCATATATAGATATATGAAGTTGATATAGACATAAATGTATTAAGATTTAAACATCTCATTCACCTTTTTTTTTATTTCTAATAATTTTAAAATATATTCATTTTTTTAATTATAACCGATATTATTATTTTTTATTTAAAACATAACTTTTACTTTTTATTTTTATTTTAAAAAGACACAGACAAAACAAACTTACACATCTCCCATAATTGTAGAATAAGATTCTCGCTCAATATTATTAACATGATAAAAATTAATATAATGTTAAAATGATATTAAAATAAAATATATTTTTTTATATTAATATATAGAAAATCAATCAAAAATTATTAACCATAAAAAAAAATCATTAACACTAAAAATATCTTTAAATACTCTTTCCAAAATAGCTCTTATACTATATATCATTTTTATGCTTTCTCATGCTTTCTCGAGAGCTATTTTAAAAATAATTAATTATGAAAGAAAGAATGATATCATAACAATAAAATAAAAAATGTCCTTACATTTCTTCACTCAACATTTCACTTAATTTATAATGGATAATAAAATTAATAAATCAGTTATAGGTATAGGTTTTTATTTTTATATAGAGAAAACCACTCATGTTGTTTATTATTAAAATAATTTTGAGTATAATTGTTAAAATTATTATTTTCATATTATTATAATATTTTTTAACAATAGGGGTGTAGAATAAATGATGATAGGGTGTACTATTAAGACATTTTGTGATCTAAATGTCTTTTATTAAAAACTTTGTGGTCAAAAAATCTAACAATGTTAAAGGCTACTGTGATTTAGGTCAAGTGTTATCAGTCATCATGTAACTGCCTCCTCCCACATTTACCCACTTTCATCGGTTTTCTCAGGGTAAACATGAGCTGAGGGTCAATATGATAAGACTCAACCTCCTATATGACCTTGAGGAAATGGAGTCGACAACTTAAGACTTTACTGACTTCCCTCAGGTGCTACAGGACCTTTAGGAGCTACCTAACCCCTCCAAGTGTCCAACCCCTAAGCTAACTCTCTTTTTCACTTGCCTAGGATTTCAGTCACTCCCTTTTCAAGGTCTCCAAGTGACTGTAAGCCTCCAGTTGCTCTGCTTCCCAATGACTATGGAAATTTTTAGTCAATTTTGTGTCAGCAACCCTGGATTCTAAGCCACTTTTTCATGGCTACGACTCAGGCCTTTGCCTAGAACTCAATGAAACTTCAAGAGATGATGAATAACATAGAAACAAAGCTTCTAAACCAAAAAATTGAACAAGGACTTGACCTAACCCCTCCCAACTAGGATCGAAATTTCATTAAACCCATGATTAACATGCAACCTACAAGTCATGAATGCATATATGAACATAGGGATATGAAACCTATCTGAGGTTTAACAAGAATGACCTGTTAATCTAAGTTGTCATTGATGTCAATATGGAAATATTCTCGACAGTAAACAATGATGTGAAGCCAAGTAGAGTAGATCCATGAAGAAACAGGAGCAAGAAGCCAAGGAGCAAAGCCATCAGCGAAGCCATCAGAAGAGGAACATGCATCAGGAGGAGAAGCCAGTGGAAGAGAAATTAACAGAGGAGACACATCATGCGATATCGAAGGAATATCATAGAAGAGCTATTGGAGCAATGCATCAGAAGGCATCATGACGTCATATCATACCAGAAAAGAACAGAGGAGTATATATCGGGTTAAAGTATATAACCACATATATCGGGTTAAAGTCAAAGTGAATGCACGTGGTTATATTCCAAAAGGTGGATGTGTAACAGTGGCAGTGGTTTTCATGTGGGCGCTAGGCGGTAAGTGGTATTTAGAGGAGAGCGCCCGATTCCATTCAATGGGCGACACGTAGCACTTGGGTGGAGAGAGAAAACCACTTTTTCGGGTGGTTATTTACCTTGCAAATTTCTCACCTGATATTCATGCAGGCCGTTGGATCCAGCGCAGGTTGATCGATGGTGAAGGATCAATGGACGGTTCTGAGTTGATCGGGTTAAGTGTTGACCGTCAGATCGTGAGCAGATCAACGGTGGAGGATCGCTAAGGAATACTGTGAAAAATCAATATCGGCAGCTTTATCACTTTATTATGTTTCACATTGAATTCCTCGACTGCGATATGTATTATGGATCCATAACAATATGCTCTATTGTAATATCGCATCCGCAGCAATTGCAAGTCTTGAAGATAGGTAACAAGGGAAAACTGTCGAATGCGATAAGCTATGGACCCAACGAATGTATTAACAACCGTTTAATATTATATCGCATCCGCCTCATCGGAATTATCATATCATAAGTCTTAATCGGATGCCACATTGAAACAGTCGATTGCGATATACAGTTGCGGACCCGATGGTCCTATTTTATTGCGCCCTAATGGTATATCACGTCCGTCGTATCGGGAGTTATGTATCACAGTGTTTAAGGCCTTGTCACGTTAAAACTCCGATTGTGATAATACCGCGTACCCGCTGCTCCATTGTAATGCGCCCTATTGTAATATCGTGTCCACCATGTTGGAAGATATGTTGTTTGGTCCCGGGTTTGAAGGCTTAAAGCCTTGCCACATTGAAAGCATCAATTGATTTATATATATATGGACTCGACGGAGTTATTAAAAACAATTTATAATAATATCGCATCCGGGTATCAGGGAATTGGCTATGTTATGTGCAAATCTTCCGATTGCGATAAAGTTGTGGAGTCGACCCGATGAAGTTATAGATGCGGGTGTAATGCATTTGAAGTTTGGCCTTATGTGTTCGGAGGGTGTATTTCTGTGTATTCCTATGGTTCCGATAAATGTGTTTCCTAGGGCTTAAAGTCAAATAAATGCTTTCGATAGATTTGGGTCCATTGTATGAATATTGAAAAAAAGGGGGGCCTCTTTGATATTTTTTATTTCTTTAATATGCAATATTATTATAATACGGTCTCTCTTCCACATTTACGTGTCCTGTGAGTATTGGAACACTCGAATAGACAGAGGGAAGCCATGGATCGGAAAGCCGAAGTGTCAAACGAGCATATATGGTTGAGCGAGCGTAGAGGAAGCTAAAGCGACTGGAGGAGGGAAGCTGGAAGGTCGAGCGAGCATTGAGGAAGCCGAAGCTCAAGCGAGCGAAAAGGGAAGCCAAGGGTCAGGCATATCAAGATAAGAAAATAGAGAATTGTCTTTATGGTGTTGTTGTTGGTGAACTAGAAGAAGGGAGCAAGCCATAGGTCCAGCAGGACAGAAAAGGGCCGAAGGTCCAGCAGGACAGAAGGAAGACGAAGGTCCAGCCGGACAGGAGGTAGTTGAAGGACAAGAAACTCTGTTGTGTTACCCTATGAAAGACTCAGACCTGTGATGAATTAATCAGGTACATAATGCATACTGAAGAACAATTCTATGATATAATAAATAAAGTTTCATTTGATATCACTTGAAGGGAATAGTAGCCAGCACCAGTATTGAAGCATATGTGAACGTATTTCGGGGAAGTAAGAGATTGCAATAGCAAGAACAGTGCGCAGTAGTCACGCTGGAAGCATTCACCATGACAGTGAGAACAGAGGCTTGAAACAGAGAGTTGGTTCTTATGAAGAGCTTAGTGCAGCTAATAGTAGACTCACTAAAGTTGTGTGGAGACATTATCAGAGATCATGATGACTATTTGATATCATCATGAGATAAATTTTGCAGACTCTATGTGGACAGTATGAAGAGTTGTAAAGGCTTCTTCATATGAAGACTGGTTTCCATTGATGCTATAGCATGGAGACTACAGTGAAGCTGTAAACAGATAGAATTCAGTAAAGAAGAGTTTTGGGAGTAGAAAATTACTATCAAACATGCCTTGACAAGATTGGGTCAGAGCCCTTGGGGTTGGCACCTCAGAAATTGGAAGGATTGGTGTCTTTGGAGTTGGTGCTCCTATATCCAAGGTTGGTGCCTTGACAGCAGATGGTTGGAGCCCTTGAGGTTGGTGCCTCAGAACTAGAAGGATTGGTGTCCTGGGAGTTGGTGCTCCTAAGTCCAAGGTTGGTTCCTTGACAAAACAGAGTTGGTGCTCTGGAGGTTGGAACCTCACAAAAGTCCAAGTTAGTGCTTGGCAATAGATTGGAACCATATATATATATATATATATATATATATATATATATATATATATATGATTGCAAACATTATATTAATAAAAGCATTTATTCTTGTTGTTCATCTTGTGTTCTGAATATAAATGTTTTGACTGAAGAAAATAACAATTGAAAAGAAATATTGATTCAACCCCCCTCTCAGTATTTCCAACATGACCAATGTATATTTCTCACAATAGCTATCATAACACCAATTAGGTCATGCATTCTGATGAGCCTCATAATTGTGTAATTATATGGGCCTTAATTCACCTCCTAGCTTAGTCAAACCAACTTTTCTCACAACTTATTACATGTTTTTTTAGTATATTTTGTTTATGAGAGGAGTTAGAGTTGGATATTATGCCTGGTGGACTAATATGCATTAAATGCAATATTGAAGGAGAAAATCAAGGAATTTTTGCAAATAATAAGGTTAAAACTCGAACGGGACAAGGGAGAGGGATTCTAGGAGGTAAATCCTCCTCACTTACTTATCCCCCATTTGAATATTCCTCCATCCATCACACCAGCTCAGAGTGCAAGCAACCAAGTCCTGAGGATTAGAAGGCAGTCGAGCAAGTGAGATACAAAGAGCTAGTTTATCTCGGGTTCCCGAGCCGAGCCTCCCTGATTTTACGGAAGTCATTGGGGACTTCAGTTGTATAAGTATAGAGGCCTAGAGCCTCATTAAGATTCAGATTTCTATTGTAAAACTCTAAGCTATTTTCGATCTCCAGAATTGTGAAAGTTCTATTGATGTAATTTGTTGTTTTGGTAATAAGAATGAGTTTTGTTTTGAGCTAGCACTAAGTTAACTCACAGGGCTGAAGCTCTTAGGTTAGGGCCCAACCCTAGCAGCTAACGATCCTCTTTCTTGTATATGTATGTTTAGTGTAGTTTCATAGCTTCATTGTTAATTTTCTTTTTACATGCATTTCCATTACAAGTAGTGTAGATTAGATTGGTTATTTATTAACTTGCTTCCTTTTGTGCCTTACTTTAGTAGCAGGTTATCAGGGATCAAAGGATCACCATAAGGTTGTCAGCAGGTGTCTTGGCCTCACTTCCTCCCTCTGGGATCATGACTTGAGGAAGGGACCCTTAAGTAGCCCCAAAAACACAAATTTCTAGTTCTTTTATGAGCTTTCGAGTTTGTTGTTTTTAAATTAGTATTTGGTTAGTTTTGCAAGGTAGGATTCCATTGTCATATTTTTCTTATTCATTTTTGCAGTAGATCTCATCCATGCTTTCATTCCTTTCAACAACTTTCCTCATGCATAATGTAGGCAATTAATTCATTAATTCTGCTTTTCTAGTTTACGAAAATGTTTCTTTTTTGCATAGCTTTTCGAAAGATATACATGTTTTATGTAGAGCAGGTGCTTCGGGAGGATATTAATACTTCATAGCCAGTAGCCACCTTCCACTCCATCCACCTTAGTCATCCCTTGTTTTCACCATCACCTTCACTAGTTTTCATCATTTTTCATAGAATTTCTTCCAAGCACATTGAGCGAATCCAACCATATACTATCTTTCATGTTGAATTCTAAGTGACCCTAGACCTTCTCCCACTCCATTCCACCCATCACACACCTTTCCTAGGCCTTCCATCACCTCCAACACCTCACATTTTTCTCTCGGTTATATCCTGTAGGTTTATAGGGAATCCTGTAGGTTTCTAATACATCTTGTAGGTTTTCCTGAAATGGCATGTTTTGAGGCCAAATTGATGGAAAACCTCTAAGAAGTCACCAAAATCCTCCCAAGGGTCTTCCACACCATCCAACCATCTCATAACCATTCTAGCCATCCTCAAACATCCTTAATTCACTTGCCACATCAACAGAAGCAATTAGTTTGCATACTTGATTTTGCATATATCCAATCACCACGATATTCCAATCGTAGAAGCTCCAAGACAAAGAATAATAACCAAACATCGAAATTCATCCATTCATCCAAAAAGTCTCATCCTCAAAAGATAGCGAAAATCTCACAAGAAGATATGATCCAATCCAAGTGATGATCCTATAATGAAATGACATCACTTGTATTTATACATGTCCAAATGAATTCAATTTGCCTAATAAAGCCTAATTGAACCCCTAATATAAAATAATGTACAAGATAACTAACTTTTGGTGACAAGCCCACCAAACTAGCTCAAAATAAAAGAATATGTCCTTCAAGAGGTCGAATATTTAATAATACATGTCGATGGGCCTTAGAGGAGGCCTAATGAAGTCCATAGGTGCCAAAATATGAAATCAGGCTCCCAAAGCAGTGGACAAGGGGGTGACCCCTTGTTCTCCAAGTAATAAACCTATGGTGCTCCCAAGTGTGTGTGGGGGCATATAAGTGCCCTTATGGGTCTCCAAACAAATCGAAGATGCTTGTAGGCCATCTGCAAGGGCTCGGATGATGGTATAAATGAGGTCACATCACCATACAAGTCTTGGGTCATTTTCCAAGTGCATAATGTGACTGTGGGGCCGGCTAGGCATGGTGAACCAGGTGCATCTTCCTCGTCCAATAGGTGAACCATAAGCGATCTCTGAATGACTCTGGGGATCCATGGAATGGTACCTGTTGCTATGGAGTCCCATGGCTCTCTACACACACCCTACATGTGCAAATGTAACCCTCTAGATGGTTAAGACCCCATATAGAAAGGCCAAACCCAAAATCAAAACCATCTACAATCTTGCAAAAGATCCAATGCCTCCCCATACCTTCCAACATATCAAGTCATTAAAGCAATCAAGTAAAAGAGTTTACAAACCATGGAAAACAAGTGGGCACTTCATAATGGCATGCCCTTCCATAATGAGCTTTGGCATGTGCTAATGTCTCCAATCTCCAAGACAAATTAACAAATCATCATATTAGGTAGTTTTTGCTTCTAAAGGGGCTGATATGTTCATGGTACATCCTTCAAATGGTGGTGGCATGTGATACAATGATGGAATGGAGTAGGGGACAAATGGGAACAACCTGGGTCACATCCCATGGCACAAGGGTAGCTAATAAAACAAAAACCCACACTTGGGTAAATAATGTGTAGGAGAACAATAATGGTACGTGAGTTATCTCAACCTTGGTTTTTCCACCCTTCTTCGAATGTCTTTTACCTTTTATGATTTTCTTTGGTTAACTACTCGGGGCTCAAAGGAATGAGAGAATGATGTGCAAAGTATAGCAGTGGATACCCCCTTTTAAGGTGAGACAGTTCATCACCCACCAGGGGTTGGAACAATCATGGGTTCTTGAATGATGAAGGAGACTCATCTAAGGCCTCTAGGAACCAGGGTGATGGCCATGGAAGGAGAAGAGCTCATGTCATGTCTTTTTCCCACGTGCTAAATGTGTTTGTCCCAACCATCTTTAGCATTTTGTGGTACACTTTCCTATTGAATGTGGCCAAATATGCTTTTTCTTTTCTTTTTCGCTGCATCAACCTCTGGGGCATCATTCCAGGCCCAACTCAAGATGTGGGAAAAGGGAGGGGGTGGTTGACTCTATATGGACCCAGTGGAGGAATGTGGACCTAGGTGGGAGAAGTGATGAAAGGAGCTATAATGAGCGGAAGGGGAATGATATATGTGAATCGGGGATCAAGACCACACATCCAAAATCCGGGTTTCCCACGTAATACAATCCCAGAAGCCCAAAGGCTAGTAAAAGAGATCCCACAGTACTAGGGTTCAAGGTTAACATCCTAAAAGAGATCTAGGGGACAAGAGCACATACCTAGTCCACTCTTTCCGTTGAATCCCCCCATTAGTCCATGCCCAAGAGTTTCCATGATAAGTAAACTAAAATACTCAATTACGAAATGGCAAGGCATACCTTTAGGTTTGGAATGCCCACTTTCAAACATACGATCATGACAGATAGGTGAGGGACCACATAGCTGGCTCAAGTGGCAAAGAAATGGCACAACGAGCTAGTTGGTGGCTGCAAGGAACTGGTGGTTGCCAATTGAGAACCATCATGGAGAACAAAATTACCCCTAAGGATATCACCCACAAAATGGTGGGTAATAGTCTTCATAGTAGTCTTTGAACAATTTTCTCAACCCACTCATGTAAGTTTGTATGACCTCCATTAATGATTTTTATCATTATTTCATCATCTAGAACATATTTATTCATAAATAGATCGATTAATATATTTGCATAATTCTTTAGGAATAGTTTCTATAAATAATTTGTGGGTTTCCATGAAGAATTGTGTTCATGCTTCAGATAGAGTCAGTGGAGTTCTTGCATAATTCTTGGTATAGTTATTAATCTTAAGCTCCCACCACTCACAAATCTTTTCCAAACTCAAAATTTATGTGTGCACGATGATACAGATTTGAGTTCATGGACTACCGACAACAAAACCAATGTTGTAATCTAGGGACTTGCGGGAAACAATTATCAATAATGTCCTTGGACAAAGCACTATATAACAATTCACAAAATATTAGACAAACCCACACAGAGGAGAGAACAAAAAACACAAAATAATGGGCAAACCAGCTATAAATCACATATTTATACTTGAAGAATCAATTACAAGGTAAGTTGCAATTGGCTAACTACTCTGGTCGGTCAACCCAAGTGTGCAATCAACCAACTTACATATTCAACTTAGTCAACCATCAGGTCTCGTCAACTAGACCTTACCCTCTCTATATATATAAAGAATAGATCATAATATATATATATATATATAAGAATAGATCATCTTTGAAAATGGCTAATATAGTCCTTTTTTTCTTGTTTCCCTTTCCTCCTGTCAGTTGATACCAGCATGCTCAATTCGTAGATACCCGTTTGGTTGTAATTCAGAATACATGGACGAGGGCTGACTGAGCCCGTGGTGCAACCCATGGCATTTTCACAATATGTCGTTGGAGTGCATCCCGAAGTTGCAGTAAGATCAATGTCAGCTAAGACAATGTTCTCACATGGAACAGTTTGACTGCAAGCAAATCTCATTACTTCTTTGCTTGCCGATGTGCCTTTGATGTTCAAGAATGCAACGTCACTCACTTTCACAGCAGATGTCTGCACTTGATGCAACACAAGTAATATTAGAAATTCCAAACCCTCTTTTTGTACAATCCTCTTCTTTACCCACTTGTATTTTAAAACAACTCTACTATCATTCAATAAGCCCAAGCACGATACATATACATTGGTTGGAACAAAATATCTTTCACTCTGTTTCCACATGTTATGAGAGCAACATGATCAAAATTTGCTAATTAGACTCACAGACCTTATTTAAGCATGGTTTCTTAGAATCACAGTAGTACTGATCAATAATTATGGGATGTTTGACATTCTGCATTTGCACATTTTGAAATGTGATCCTCCTAGCAAAGCCAGAGCTGCCCTGCAAATAAATCAGTGAAATGTTAATGTCCACTCAGTCCTGGAAAAGCATGCAAGATCTATGTGATCAAAAAAATATGAGTCATTCAAATTAAACTTACTTGGATTTCAGCATGCCAAATTTAAAGTCATTGTGAAAAACTTTTGAGGTCAAATAAATGCAGAGAGACATTAAACACTTAGTCATGTATCCTTAAAAGATGGTCATGAATCCTTAAAAGACTACTTGCTATTTTCAAACACTTCACAGTAAGGTTCTCTGGTTATCATCATCTATTGATTCTATTCTCTAAGAAACTATGATTATCCTGTAGCTCTCCTGTGGCTCTCTGCACTTTGTGGGGGTTCAGAGTGATGAATTACTGGTCTCCAGAGGAAAGAATGAACAGACATAATATACCTGCCAAGTCTTGATTCTGAGACCATTTGTTGTATTCTCGAGAAAGGCGCCATGTACAAACACATCAGCGACCTGGGCCTTTGCGCTTCCCTCACCCAAGCTTCCAATACTGCTGATATCAAGGATTGCCCATGTAATTACAAGATTTTTCAATGAAATTCTAGATTCTGATAATTTTATCCACTTAGTTCAGATTACCTGATCCCATGACCTGGTCCGCAAGTGATGTTTTCAGTACAAATGTTAAATGAATCGCTTACAATGGAAATGCAATCATCCCCTGCATCAGAATTTAAACAATCTTCAGAGCACCAAAGACAAATTATTGAGTCATGGGAAGCAACTATTGAGACCTATATGCAACCACTGAGACAAAGTTCTCTTGAATTGTCGAGGTCCAACTGTAGAACAAAAGCTACAGGTCGAGTTAGTGGTCCTGTTCTAATGGAGTTGGAAGGCCCCAGTATTTAAATATCAACACAGGGAATGCATTTTGAAGCTTATGCAGAGCTAACGAAAGAGAAATAAATGGTCTTGTGGAGATACCTGTTCCAATAATGGTATTCCTAATCACCACGTCTTTGGAAGCGCTAACATGAATGCCATCTGTATTAGGACTATGACCAGGTGCAAGAACCTTGGGATGGTCGGCTACTACCCCAACACATTTTCTGAGATTTATATGCATTTGTTGACTATTCTCTACAGTCAGGTTCATCATTCTTAGATTGTTGCATAATTCGAATGTGATTGCCTGAAAGAATCAAATTTTCCATAGTCTAAGTCCATACAGACTGGCAAACAACCCCAATGACCCAATTTTCCAAAGCCATAACGGCATCTAACGTTCTAAGTTCAGAAGCACATCGTATCGCAGTTCGTTTTCTTGTATTGCAAATTTAAAAGGCATCAAACTTATTTTTCTCTCATGGGTTGAGCTTTGAAAGAAAAAAAAAGGGCCGAGGAGGTACGTACAGTTGGAGCTGATCGACATGGCTGCAACAGAGAAGGAAAAAGTTTGTCATGAACTTATATATTCAATGCAAACCAGCTTAATTTTGTCTTACTCTTTCTGCCACATATTAACCTAGATATAAGAGGGGCAAAAGGAAGGCCAAAATTAGCGATTAATGCAGCAGAGATTTTATGAAGATGAGAGTTTGCCTCCTTTACATTTGTTTTCTTGATTTTGCAAGATTCTGCCCACCATTGCTCTCCACTACCATAAAATGTCCCTCCCCCCTCTACTGTCAGGTCATCTACTTCCTTAAAACGAAGCCACTGCCTTCTGTTTAATCCATCCCAAACCCTGGGATCTGCAGGGGCAATGATTGTTCCAAACACCTGGAAAAAAACAAATTGCGTAGGAAAACAATATGAATCGGACCCATATCAAAATTGAAATTCCATCTAAGTACTCTATACAAGGAAAGACGGTACCTGCATAGTCAACGCAGATTTGCAGGGACCAGAGAATTTGATGGGCTTCACAAGATACCTCTTTCCATGGGGTACAATGAAAACTGCACGAGCCGATGAACAAGCCTTTCTCCATGCATTCTTAAATGCCTGAAACACATCACTCATCATAATTCACTAGTATTCTGGAACAAAGTGCGCCAGACCAAATCCAGCCATGATGCCCAAAGGCAAATAATTTAGAGTAGATCAAGTTTATGAGGCCATCAACTATATATGCTGAAAAATTTGTGGGCTTTCTTTCTCTTATTTGGGTTTCCTAAACATATGAGTGACAATGTACAATACGCATACCCAAAACAAAATCCTCTGTTACACATACATATGTATGTAATCATGGATCCTTAACCAAAAGACAGCAAAATACCTACCGCACATTCCAGTCGGTCAAAGCTGATACTAGTAAACCCTCACATCAAACAAACATCAAATAATGCTTTAGAATCAGTGGGCAATGCAAATTCACCTTGGTGTCATCATTCTCTCCATCCCCTTTAGCTCCAAACTCATCTACACACACTACATTACTGGATCTGGGCAGCCAATCGCTCATTTCAGAATTAGAACTGTCTTCAATGCTGAACTGGCGTGCCAAATCAATGGTTGAAGCTAATGGGGAACAATTTTCTGTTTCGCCTGATATTGGCCACAGTCGTCCTTGATTAATACTGTGCTCACATATTGAAAATGGGTTGCCTTCAATGTGGGTTTTCTTGCATTGCCCACATACAATTGTCAACAACAACAGCAATGTACTTAACTGACTACTCTTCTCCATTTCCATTCATTTATAACACACAGATTACCATGACAGATGAATCAAAAGCAGGAGAAACTGTGGCGATACAGGTTCTGTATGCCTTTAATGGCATCAAATAATTATCGAGAGCAAGAAACTGTAGGGCATGTAAAGGCCAATATTAATATATCTCAATACCAATCTGTTTGGGAGGCCAATTTGAGTGCATTTGTAGATTTAATCCACTATTAAACCTTCAATATATTTTCAAACACAGAGTATACCGGCGTTTTAGTAGGGTTGAAGATTGTATACCGGCGTTTTATCAGGGTTGAAGCCACCAAAGTGACGCTCTGTCTCAGCCCCTGGCTTCTGGTTCTCGTTGAAAATAGCGAAGATATAGGTCTCGATGCTCCTTCCAGGTCTCTGCAAAATCAGATTTCAATCGTTTGAATGTAACAGGAATGTAGCGGGAATGAAACAGAGCTCTTGCGCAGACCGATTGCGCAGACCGATTTTTTGAATTGTTCCGTGTTGGTAAATCCCCATCCCTCAGATTGCCAATAGATACCAGGGATATCTCCATTTTGGCTTCAATCGGAACACACGCGATGTTAAATTTACCAGAAATGGTGCGAACCTATCAGTATGCGCTCACAGTTCCATGCGTTGAATTATTCGAAGCTGCGTGTTTCTTGCTATTTGAAATTTCTGGATATTTGAAAATGGCGTTTTGGCGCGCGGGAACGGAGGGTCGCCGTTGTCAAAAACGAGACGGGGCGGGCGGGCCTCGTTGGTGGGTCCCGCGTATGTCACCGGAAACGCGAGGTTGCCCGCCGGAGTTATGTATGCCATCTCACTGACGTGCACCACATACATAGATGGCAAGGGCATTTATGATTCAATATATGGCTGGTTAGCCCTTGCCAAAGGGATAACTGTTGCATGACTTCTCAAAGACTTCTAGCTTGAATTTCTCCAACTAATTAATCCATAATGAATTACTTAATTATTTTTCAAGCAGCTGGTGAGACTAAATTCGAATTTTAATTCTCAATTCGAATTTTAATTCTCAATTTTAATTCAAGAACAAATTAAAATGGAATATACTGAATGCTATTTTTAGCATTTTATATTGTTATTTTCAACAAAACATGTATAATTTCCAAAAAGTCATGTAAACAAGAAGAATTCTCATGAGCTAGAAAAACAGAATTTAATGAACTAACTGTCTACCTTATGCATGAGGAAATTGCTAAATAAAATGGAATCATGGATGAGATCTACTACAAGAATGAAGATAGAAGAGATGGCAATGAAATCCTACTTTGCAAAACTGATCAAATACTAGTTTAAGTACAACAAACTCTAAATCTCATGAAAGAAATGGAAATCTTTGTTTTTGGGGCTGCATAAAGGTATTTTCCTCAAATCATGATCCAAGGAAGAATTGAAGCCAAAACACCTAGTGACAATTTTGTGGTGCTTCTTTTATCCGTTCTAACCTGCTACTGAAGTAAGGCACAAATGGAAGAAAACTAATAAACAATTACTCAAATCTACATTACTTGCAATAAAATACCTCTAAAAACAGTTTAACCATGAATCTATGAAACTAAGCTAAGCATAAAGATACAAGAAGAGGAGCCTTTGTTGCTAGGATTGGGCCCTAACCCAAGAGCTTTAACCCTCTAAATTAACTCATTGCTGGATCAAGAAAAAGCTCATTCTTATTACCAAAACAGAAAATTACATCAAAGTCTTCCATAAGTCTCGAGCTCAAAAATAACTAGAGTTTTTACAACCAAAAATCAAATCCTAATGAGGCTCTAGGCCTCTCTACTTATACAACTGAAGTCCCCAACGACTTCCTTAAATTTAGGGAGGCGAGGCTCCCAAACTTGAGATGAACTAACTCTTTGTCTATCACTTGCTCGGCTGCCTTCTAATCCTCATGACTTGGTTGCTTGCACTCCGCGCTGGTGGGATTAATGGAGGAATATTCAAATGGGGAAGGAATAAATGAGGAGGATTTACCTCCTACAATCTCTCTCCCTTGTCGCATTCAATTTTCAAACCTTAGTCTTGCCAAAATTCCTTGATTTTCTCTTCCAAACCTTCATTCAATGCATATTAGTCCACTAGGAATAATATCTCACTTTAACTCATCTCATTAAACAAAATATATTCATAACATGTAATAAGTTGTGAGAAGAGTTTGTTTGACTAAGCTAGGAGGTGAATTAAGGCCCATATAATTACCCAATGATGAGGCTCATTAGCATTAAATCAACATTCTAAGATAAGAATATAGATACAAAGGAGAGGAACTTCTGCTACTATGGTTGGGCCCTAACCCAAGAGCTTCAACCCTCTGAGTCAACTCAGTGCTAGATCAAAACAGAATTTCTCATTATCATAAAAATGTCAAATAAATCATAACAATAATAGTCAAATGTACTTCATCTTAATGGCCTCTTGGCTACAATAAAAATTTTAATCCTAATGAGTCCCTTAGCTTTCTTATTTATACAAAACTGGAGCTACCAACAACCCCTAGAAAATAGGGATACTGGGCTCCCTAACTCGAGAATAACTCTTCCTTGACTGGCACTGGCTTCACTACCAATGAACTCAACTTGCTTGGTTGCTAGTGAGACTGAGCTAATGAGATAGAGTGGGAGAATATTTGAATGATCTTAGGAATTAAGGAGGGATACCACTTGTTATAATCTCTCTTGCTTGTCTACTCTAAGTCCCTGCACTCAATTTAACTCAAAACTACTCCAATTTCCTGCATTTAATCCACATTAGGCCATAGGACATAGTAACTCACTTTTACTCTTCTCACTAAGAAAAATATAATAAAATCTATAAATAAATGTGAATAAAGACTATTTAATAATCTTGAGAGTGGCATTGTAACCCATATAGTTACCTATTGATATGCTTCATCACCGGGTAGGGGATGTTTCGAGAGAGACAATGATGAGAGTGTCTATAAATCATTGGTCTCGCCAGCATTGAATTCAGATCTTGTGGAGAGGTGTAGATGTTAGTCAAGGCCTTGCTATGTACCAATATTGGTTGATATGAAGCTATACAAATGAGTTACCAATCCGAATTCTTCTTATGAGAAATTCTTCAAATTGAGAAATTCCAAGTACCATTATGAATACCTCCCTATTTAAGAGGAAGTGTTGAAAAGTGTAACTAGGTTCGATCTTCATAATGACATGTAATTATGATTTTATGTAATGAGATGTAAAGAAGAAAAATAAAATTAGTGTATTGACTTGCTTCACGGGTTTCATGAGCAAGGGATTTTATTTTTGAGTCAAGACTCCAATTGAGATTATTTAGGAATTATTTTCCATCTAGTCATAAAATCATAGAGAAATTTTCATGTAATGAAGTCATGTTACACTTTGTAAAAGGTCAAATTTGTCTATGTAAAGTATCCTCCAAAACCTTGTCACTTATCCTCTTCAAGTCGGCTTACAACGTTGGAAAAAAATGCTAGATGAAGTCAGCCTCACTACTTGTCATCATGTCGGCCTAAGGGTCATGAGTTGGCATGTATAAGTAGCCTCACTCGGCCTCACTTGAACGCAAGCAACTCGACAAGCATTCAGTGAAGAAGTGCGAAGAAGAAGGGCTACAAAGAGAAGTGAGAAGAAGTGATAAGGGAGTTTCTTCTGGGAAAGTGAAGGAAGTTTCTTATGGGAAAGCAAAGGAAGTTTCTTCTGGAAAAGAGAAGGAGGACTCTTCTGAGCATAGTGAAGAAGGTTTCTTTTGGGGTCAACAAAGAAGAGTTTCTTCTGGGGTAGCGAAGGAGGTTCCTTCTGGGGCAGCGAAGGAAGGATTCTTCTGGGTTATGTGTTCTGGGTAACTGAGATAAATATCTAGAGACTGAGATTCTCTAGAGGAATCCAGTTAAATCATAGATACCAAGATTCTCATAGAGAAATTGAGAAGAAGTAGTGTAAAGTATAGAGACAAAGTTTCTCTAGAAGGAGTCGAGGAGAGTAGTTCAAGATCAAAAACAAAGTCGAGAAAGGGAAGAGGTAGAGCATCATGTTTAGTGACAACGTTCTTGGGAGGATACTAGAGTCAAGGGTCTTTTTCATGGTCTTGGTACTCATCAATTGAAGATCTAGAAGAAGAATTTTGATCGGGTTTTCCTCTCAAGAGGTCAGAGGTTTTGGCCCTGGCTGAAAAGCCTACATACCGTGCCCCTTGTATTTTATTGTGCATATTGGTAATTGTCTTGATGAAAAGAACACAATAATAACATAACGAAGAAAATACTATCATCTAAGAATTAAAATTATATCACAAGAAATTAGCAATTAGCAGAGAAATATTTTAACTATTCATGCCTAGATTTCACAACAAACACAACTATGAAAAATGTTAATTCTAATTCTACTTGTTGTCTTATGTTTGCAATGAGGAAAGGATGGGTTTGGAGTGGTATTAGAATCTTACTTTATCATGAAATCAAATCTTGGGGGCCATTATTTAACTTCAAAATGCAAGGGCCAATGTATGGAGCGAATTTGGTTGAATTAAGCAATGTTACAGGACTATTATAGGAAGTGTTATAGGAGGCCTTGTTTTGCTATAGGAGGGGGTCTGAGAGCGTTTTGAGGACAAGAATGGTATCTTTAAGGTGAGGGAAGTTGGATAAATTTTAATGAATGTGAATTAAGGGTGTGAGAGCCCCTTATATGATCTTAATACCCCTCGGAGGCCTATCTTGCACCAAAGTTTAGGCCCACAGTGCCCTTCATTTTCCCTGGAAGAGTGATCTCAGTGGAAAAGTTTGGAAGCAATGTGAAGTTTCCAGGAGAGAGATAGAATGATCTAGGTGGATGTGGAATATTGTTCCCACCCCTACAAGTCAACAACAATCCCTGCAGACTAATCAAGCACATGCATCAAATGATCAATTTTACAGCAAAATAAATTAACATGGAAAGGATGAGTTGAATTTTATTAAAATCTACTCTACCCTACAACACAACTCTAATTTCTAAATCAATGCTACTAACTTATAAGTTTTATAAACCAAGCATACATAAGGATTACAATCCAACACTTAAAAATTTCCAATAAATCATAAACAGATGTTTTTGGGTTGTTGTTCTAGATCTTCCAACCACTCTTCCCACAAGAGAGGTGATAGGAAAACCCGCAACTACAATTTTTGTGATGTAATTCCTACTTAAACAAGAAAATAATTGCAATGACTTGAACAAGAAAAAGGAAATAATACAAGAGAGGGACTAAAGCCTCTGGGTTGGGCCCAAACCCAAGGGTTTCATCCCTCCAAAACTAACTCAGATGCAGGCTAACAGATACATCATTTAAATATGAAAATGACAGTATCAAGCATGAGGCTCTTAGTATCTACTCTTATCTTCCACAAAAATTCCAATCATAATGATCCTTTAATCTTGTTTATTTATGCAAAAAATTGCTAAGGGCAACTCCCTTGAAAAGAGGAGTGATTCCCTCCAAAATCTCGAGATTGGTGGATCTAGTTCCCTTGGATCTCCTCATGCACTTGAGTTCCTTGGATGCTAGTGAATTCAAGTTTTTGGTGAGGAATATTTTATCTCAAGTCAGGTTCGAGATCTAATGCAGTGGGAAATCCCCCTATATTCTCTTTGGATGTCTCCACCAAGCCCCTGCATATTAAATATCTCCAAAATGCTTATTTTTCCTCCATATTAATCACATTAGGCCATGCAATATGACAAGCACCATGTAGTCTTCTTACTAAGCATATTATGGCTAAAAATCTTAATTAATGTGAGAAAAGGAGAGTTTTAAGGGATGGAGGATAGCACAATGGACCTCAAAATATACCTATTGATCATACCCATCATCACCCCCTTGCTGAAGGTGTTTCTCACCCTTTTGAGAACTCAATCATTGATGTGAAGATCATTCATGGCCTTGGTGGTCTCTCTGACATCCCAATGCATCTCATATGGTGTGCCTTCCTGTGGATAGAAACATGCATTTTCTTCTATGTCTAACTATTCCCTTTGTTCTTTTGTCTCATTTCTTCTCTCCTGTAGACCCAATAGTAACGGAGGACTGATTTTGAGTCCTATCCACTTAATCTTCAACCTTTGCATGATTGATTTGTATAGTGGGGTTCTCTCCAAGTAACTCCTTAGTCTTTCTAGAGAGTGATACTCTCTAATTTGTAAACTATGAGGCAAGGCATGCCATCTTCTTTAGAACAAAATTTATGTCCCCAACATCCTAAAGGTGTCCTCAAAATGGAGGATAAGTTTTTGTTAGGCTTCCATACACCGAGGTGCCAATTCAAGATCAGTGGAGATGAAGTTGTGGTTACTGATGACAGCCTTAGGGCACACTAATTTTTCTTTGATGTATAAGGGTTCCCTCTCTTCTTTTTTCATCACCCTCTTTACTTCTTCAGTTCTCGTTTCCTCATGGAACAACCAAGAGGCTAATGCCATTAGTTGAATGTCCCCCAATCTTGAGTTGGGGTCCCATAATTTCATGTCTGTGAGATCATATTGTGCATGTAAAACTCAGCCAGTTTGGCTCTATCCTCAGTACTCTCCCTTTTCCAAAAATCAATAAAATTTTTGTAGTCTTGGAAAGGTAAAGAGCCATAATGTGATAAATTGTTTATCTGGAATTGCAGCCAGTTCTCCTTGAGGAAGATGTCATAGGATTTGGATGGTTGTACTCATTATATGTATTCCATGGATAAACTTGCCATAGTGGAAAGTTGTACCTATTTTTCTTGCAATTGCTCCTTTAGCCTTATGTTTTATGTTTGTAGTTGCTCCCTCATGACTGACTCCCTTAGCCTTAAGTTATTCAATTCCTAGCTCATTTTATTCACTTTATCCTCCATGATGCCAACATCTTCCACCTTCTTAGATTTTGGAAATTTGCATCCACCTATGAGTCCTACCTCTTTCCTTTTCCAACTCAAAGAAGAGTGGTATAGAAAATTTCTTAGGTATAATCCTACCTCCTTCAACAAATTTATAATAATATGCAAGGTTGGTTTGTGGATCATGCTCTTAGATTTCTTGGAGACCTTCTTATTTTCATTTTGATGTGGTTTCCTCTTCCTGTAGCATCTCTTGTTGCTCCTGTAGCAACCCTTGTTTCTCCTATAGTATTCCTTATTTCTCCTATAGCTCCTATGTTTTCTCCTATAGTTCCTCTGTATTTTCTTGTAACAAAGAAGCTTGTGCTTTGAGCCTCTTAGCTTTGACTACTCCAGTGGTGGCCCTCCCTATGGGTGGCACAAGTTTTCTACTCTTGGCTTTGGGAGAGGTAACTTCTTCAATCTTCCCTTCACTAGGTCCCACTTCTTCCCTTTTTCTTGTTGATTCATCAATGGTGATAAGGACTTTTGAAGGAGGCTAAGGCTTCCCTTGCCTTATCCTAGTGCTCTTCCTTGTTTTAAAGTATAAGGGGCCTTGCCTTGGCTGCATTCTTTTGGGCTTGAATGGTGTGCCAAATGTGGCCAACGTGGTAGCCTCCTCTTTCTCTATGTTTCCTAGTGAGAGGCTTATTTGTTTCCCCTATCTTTATGTCCCTTGAGGTTAAGAGGGCTCCTCAGGGTTCTCTTCCTCTTCTCTTTGTTTCACTCCCTCTCTTTCCTTTGTTTATGCCTGCTCATTCTCTTCTTCCTACTCTTACCTACCCCCATTACTAGAGGCTGGTGTTTCTTCTTGTTGTGTGGTGGTGAGAGTTTGTGTTTCAATGAAAACCTCCATGTCCATGTCTACAAATTCAATCCATGGCACAGGGTTCCTTAGGTGGCTTAAGGCATCCAAGATAACTCTATTGATGAGGTCATGATGGGCAATTGTGTTTGTGCTTCCCTTCCCTCACTTTCTGGCTCATTTCATTGATGCACTGAAAGAGGAAATGTGGGACACTAAGTCTGTCTGGAATTGGTAACTTTGTCTGGAAGATTAGATCATAGAGTAGCCTAAATTGATAGGCCTACACAATGCTCAACCCCCCCATAGAATATGTACTTGAGGATGTGATAGGCCACTTCATCCCAAGGGTAAGGGATGCTCTCTCTTCTTACTCCATTTTTTTCTTCCATGGGATTCTCTCTATGGAGGAAGAAGTTTTTCTTGGTTGTAACACTTATTACCTTATCATCCTTGCTCCATCAAACTCCTAAGGGTATGGTGGTTACTCTTCTTATAATCTTTGCGCTCAAATGGATTTCAAGTCCTCTAACAACAATAGTGACACTATTTTCTCCCTGAGAATTGAGAGCCTTGTAAAATTCATGGGTTACCTCATCATCATACCCTTTTAATTTCTCAAAGAATCCCATCCACTAATGTCTCAGAAAAATTTCCATGAAAGGGGTATGTTGATTGATTTTTTTCATGTTTGTGGGTTTTGTTCTGTTGAAACCTCCTCCCATTGCTCCTACCTCTCCTTCTCTAGGTTATCTTAGGTGTATTTTCAATTTTTTCCTTGGAGCAGTCTCGGGTGCAGATATAGTGGTTAGTTTTAGTTTTGACAAAGGAGGAGAGGGATGATAATTTTTACTAAAAAAACACTTTTCTCTGTCCCTATCATACCTTCTTATATGATAAAATTTCAAAGGAAATTACTGCACAATGGTTGCTATAGGGTACCCAACTTAAGCATAATTCTTCATACAAGTGTATGGAAATTAGAGAGGGAGGAGGCCACTTCCCCTTTCCAAGATGACTCTCTCGTGTGCATGAGGGTTTGAGGAAAACTTCTGGTGGTTTTAGCTCCCTTTCTCCCCTTAATTCATCTCGGTAGCTTATTTTTTGTCCTCCTGTAGCAATTCACATCCTCCTATAGCACCTCCTATGGCACCTGCAAAGTCACCCTGTAGAAGTTCGGTGGTACCCTTGGTAGACATTGGTAGCATCTAGCTCGTCCTTCAGTACCTTGGTGGGTCTCTCCAACTGTTTTCTAGAAATGAGCAATTGTGCAAGTGGAATTGAGCCTCGTACTTTTATTCCCTTTTGTGGTAATGGCTCAGAGCACTTTGGTGACTTGGCTCTTGAACGAATTTATTTTTTTAACTGTTGCCCCCACTCCTCGTAATCATCACCCCACTTAATTTGAATTTTCCATGTTTCATGGGTGGCTAAGTGAATTGCATTTTACTAATCGAAGGTGGCCAAGTTTACTGGCCACCTCCAGCCCATAACAATTCCAGTCTCAATCATTAAACACGTTTTTTTACCATTATGTGCATAGAAAGAGGTGAGGGGTGTCATACCTAAGCCTACATGTGATGTTGAAGTGTTGGAGATGAATGAAAGTTGCTGCTAAGATGATGATTGATTAACTAACCCCTAGAGGTGCTAACTTTCCTTTTTTACTTATGCACAAATCTTCACAACATGATGATGTATTTGACTAATGAAATTTTTCTTCCACGCATGCCTCATTCCAGTGTTTGATCTGTTATTGTTGGAGTGTATAGATGGCCTTAAATCTTCTCTTCAGGGATGGTGTGGCCTTTATAAGCTTCATGAATGGCCTCATTATGCCTCAAAGTGGCTAGATCTTCTTCTGTGGAGCTGTAAAAAAAAATTGGTTCAAGATCTTGTTGGAACTGTGCATTCTTCTATAGGACTGATCTCCTTCCTGTAGCAATCACTTATTTCCTCCTTAGTAGCCCATATTGCATTCAAGGATTAGGAAAAATCATAGTGGGTCTAGGGATATGATTAGAATCATCAGAGGGTGGTGAAGGTGGTGAAAAAGGTGAAGGCGTAGTCCTTTTTCTATGTTTTTTTATATGTATGGTAGAAGTGGAATTTTGAGGATGAATTTGGCTAAATGGGGTGGATGAGTGATGAAGGAATTTTGGTGGACCTCTCCCAACATTTCCCAAGGAAAACATGACCTTTTGGCCCCTTTTTCCAAGTGGATCTCCCTCCTGTAGCATTTTAGGTTTCTCCTGTAGCAATTCAGGACAGTCATGTAACAGTTCAGGACAGTCATGTAGCATTTTAAAAATGAGGAAAAACATGGTTCAATTGTTGGCTAGATGATGGAGAGAGGTAGGGAGGTGGATGAAGAGGATGAAAATGCAATGGATGATTGGGAAATATGGAGAAATGAACTGTGGAACCTGTTCTGTAACCATTGTCCTCCTAACTGTTTGGAGTCCTGCAAAAGAGAAATTTTAGAAAAAATGATGTAAGGACTCCCCCCTTATGTCTTATTTTTTTCTCTCTTTTTTCGAGACATGCAGACTGCCTCTGGAGAGGTTTTCAATCTGCATGTCTTCCCTAGGCGCCTTAGAGGAAGTTTTCACCTAGGGATCTTTTCATCTTATTTGCCTTCCTTTATTATCATTATTATTATTATTATTATCATCTCTTTTTTTGTTTTTCTCTTGGCCTGCCTCATAGAGTTTTTCAACCCTAGAGTTGACCTTAGATGCCTCGTGGAGGTTTTCATCTAGGACCTTTATTTTTATTTATTTTATTTTATTTTTAGAAGCTTTGTGGAACGAGGGTTGTGAGCCTCCCAATCACATTCAATTTTTTTTTATTGAACTAACAAACTCTTCCTTGGACAGAGCTATTTTATACAACTTCGACTTGTAACCATTGACAAGGGAATACCTTCTTCATCAATTGTTCCGGGACAGACCCATTTTCATGAGATATTTCCACTAGATAGGGACCCATCCATCTTGATATTAACTTTCCCTTGAAATCCTTGAATCTGGAATCATATAGCAGGGTCCAATCACCTTCTTGAAAAGTTCTCTCCATAATGTGTTTATCATGCCAAATCTTTCTCTATAGTTGGATTACCTCAGTGTGTAGGAGATGTTATAGTATAAATTCATCTAAACCATTGAGTTGGAGTAACCTCTCTTATTGTGCTGCAATGAGGTCCAATTCTAAACGATATGCCATCATTAAGGTATTATATTCAAATTCAATGGACAACAAGGCCTTCTTCCCATAGACTAGTTCGAATGGAGCAAAACTAGTGGTGGTCTTCCAAGTGGTGTTGTAGACCCAAGTGGATTCTACAATTCTGTCTGCCCAATCCTTTATGATGTTACCAAAAACCTTGGTCCCAATGTTCTCCAATGCTCTGTTTGTGACCTCCACTTGCACATTTTCCTAAGGGTGATAGGTAGTGGATGTCATGTGCTTGATGTGGTGCTACTTCATGAGAACTTCAATCATATTTGATGTGAATTATGTTCCTTGATTAGTGACCAACTCTCTCGGAAAACCAAACTTGTAGAAGATGTTATCCCTCAGAAGCTCAGTCACCTTCTACTCATTTGTTTCCTTAACTTCCTTTGTTTCATCCCATTTAGTCAAGTAATCAATGCACACAATGATATACTTCTTCTATCCTAACAGGGGATCAATGGGCCCAATGAAGTCTCCCATTTATTGTTTTCTTTCCACATAGGAGGTCACAGGAGAGCTTAGTCATTGGTCCAGCCCTACAACACCCATTGTTTCTCTACACCAAGAAAACTTCTCAGTGCTCATAGGCTTCGTCAATGCATCTGCAACATTCTTCAAAATGTCCACCTTTATTAGCAACACCTTTTTGTCCTCAACTATATCCCTCACAAAGTGATACTAAACGTCAATGTTCTTTTTCTTTGAATGATAGGCAGGGTTATTTGCCAAGAACACTTCACTTCTGTTGTCTCAGTCTATCCTTATAGCTCACTATACTAACCCCATACTTGAACACAATATTTGCAACCAAACTACTTCCTTGCTTGCATGATTGGTTGCCATGTATTCTGCCTCTGTAGTTGAAAGTGCCACTACAGATTGTCTCTTTCGCATCCAACTGGTTGCACCTCCAAATAGGTTAAATACATACCCACTTATAGATCTTCTATAATCTAGATCTCCAACCCAGTCTTCATCAACAAAGCCACGGATGTCCAAAACTCTATCTAATTCTAGTCTTCCGTGGTAGAACTGACCATAATCACTAGTGCCATGCAAATACCTGAAAACCCACTTCATTGTTGTCCAATGCTCTTTCCTAGTTTTGACATAAACCTTCTCAATACTCCCACTGCATGTGTAATGTCTAGTCTAGTACAGACCATTGCATACATCAAGCTACTGACTGCACTTGCGTATGGAATACAAGGCATGTACTCTTCCTATTCTTGTGTCTTGGGACACTGTTCAGCAGATAAAATTACACAGGAACAGGAACCTTCACCAGTTTACTATCCTGCATATTAAACCTTTGTAGTTTATGAGCCTCTTCAGTGGGTAACTATATGGACCTTAATTCACCTCCTAGCTTAGTCAAATCAACTCTTCTCACAATTTATTACATGTTTTGATTATAATTTTTTTAATGAGATGAGTCAAAGAGAGATGTTATGCCTTATGGACTAATGTGCATTGAATGCAGGTTTGTGAGAGAAAATCAAGGAATTTTGGCAAGATTAAGGGCTGAAACTCGAATGGGACAAGGAAGAGATATTGTAGGAGGTAAATCCTCCTCATTTACTCCTCCCTCCTTTGAATATTCCTCTATCAATCACACTAGCTTGGAGTACAAGCAGTCAAGTCATGAAGATCAAAAGGCAGCCGAGAAAGTGGCAGTCAAAGAGTTAGTTTATCTCGAGTTTGGGAGCCGAACCTCCCTAGATTTAAGGAATTCGTTGGAGACTTAAGTTGTATAAATAAAGAGGCCTAGATCCTCATTAGGATTCAATTTCCTTTTGTAAAAACGCTAGTTATTTTTTAGCTCTAGACTTGTGGAAGACATTGGTATGTAATTTTCTGTTTGGATAATGAGAATGAGCTTTTTCTTGTTCCAGTACTGAGTTAACTCAGAGGGCTGAAGCTCTTGGGTTAGGGCCCAACCCTAGTAGCAAAGGCTCCTCTACTTGTATCTGTATGCTCAGATTGATTTCATATATTCATGTTTAAATTGTCTTTAGAAGTATTTCATTGTAAGTAGTGTAGATTTGATTAGTTTGTTTATTAATTTTATGTGCCTTACCTCAGCAGTAGTTTAGAAGAGATAAAGGAACATCAAAAAGATTTCAGTAGGTGTTTTGGCTTCACTTCTTCCTTCAGGGATCATGATTTGAGGAAATGACCCTTATGCAGCCCCAAAAAGACAAAATTCTACTTTCTCATAGAATTTAGAGTGTTTTGTACTCAAGCCAACATTTGATCAGTTTGCAAGAGTAGGATTTAGTTCTCATTTCTTCCATTTTCAGTCTTATAGTATATCTCATCAATGATTCCATATTATTCTGCAAATGTTCTCATTCATGAAGTAGACAGCTAGCTCACTAAACTCTGTTTTCCTAGCTTATGGAAATTCTTCTTGTTTACATGATTTTTGGGCAAATATCAATGTTTGATGCAATGCAGGTGTTTCAGAAGTAAAGAGAGCTCTCATAGCTAGCAACCTCCTTCAAGCTTCATCCATCCATGATAATTCCTTGCTTTCACTAAGACCCTCACTAATTTCATCATTTTACAAGGAAACTTCTCCAAGCACGTTGAGCAAATCCAACTGTCTCCCAACCTTGGTTTTGAGTTCTGAGTGATCCTAGGCATTTTCTTGCTTCATTCCATCCACCAACCACCTTCCCTAAGCCTTACATCACCTTTAGTGCCCATCATTTTTCTCTCGGCTGTATCCTATAGAAATACAGGGGATCCTGTAGGTTTTTAGGACATCCTGTAGGTTTTCCTGTAGTGGCCTGTTTTGAGGCCGAATTGAGGGAAAATCCTTTAGGAAGCCAGACAAGGTCACCTAAAGGTTCCCAAACCTTCTAACCATCCACTAGCATTCCTAAGCCACCTGCCACATCGCCAAAAGAGATTAGCTTTCACACTCTTCCATAAAAAAGATAAAAAGAAAAGCAGATTTATTCTAGTCATTTACATGCACAGTAATAATGTTTGATGTTTTGAACTTACATGCTTAGGACAATAGAATTTCAT
Organism: Pinus tabuliformis; assembly: GCA_031772625.1. NCBI lineage: Eukaryota > Viridiplantae > Streptophyta > Pinopsida > Pinales > Pinaceae > Pinus > Pinus tabuliformis. The sequence continues at coordinate 274,719,793 of CM062817.1, forward strand.
ATACGTTAACTTAGCATTCTTGTTGAAGCATAGTCTCTTAGCAGTTAGTTAGGAAATGGTGTGTTTTAGCATTGGATTTCAGTGTTTTTCCTTACTGTAGTAGACAAAATTCCTCTTAGAGTAGATTTCTCTTTCCCTCATTAGTAATCAAGCTTCTTCTGAATCCATAGAAGTCTCGCTTGAAAAACCCTAGTGGTCTCTCGTCAGCTGAACAGTGGCAAAAGGGAAGAACCATCACTTTTACTTGCGTATACAGCACTATCACCTCCAAGTTTGTACGAACCCCGGTTGATAAAGTAAAGTTGGTAGCCACAGGAGTTGCAACACTCTTGATACAATACTGCTGCTCATCACTTTCTGGTGCCATTACCGGGGAGTTGTCTGAGTAATATGTGATTACTGCTTTCTTTCTTCCATTTCTTGTTTCTAATATGCTGCTATTAGTTTCATTTCTGCAAGAGTAATTTAGTTTGCTTTCTTTTCCATTCAGCATTCTTTGCTTTCCTTTCCATTCTGCAAGTAAGATTTCATTCAAGTAGTTAATTTTCATTCAGTCATTTAGTTTTCATTCAGCCTGCAATTTCAATTCTGCAATCATTTTCAAATTTTGAAAAAATCACAACACAAAACAAAAACATTATTTTCATGGCTCATAGAAATAGGGATAACTTAGGGAAATTTTTGCCAAATACCCCCACTGCTTCAAACTGCCAACCTTCCTTCTTCTTCGGTGGCTGTGAATTGGAGGAACCCTTAGGTGAGCAACCATAAATATTTGAAGAGCCTACAAGGGAATAAGAAGAAGAAGAACCCATTCCTACTGAACCAATGGCTGAAAATAGAAATGACAGAGGAAATAGAGAAAGAGTTTAGGGTGCCTTCCCCATCAGGGAAACCAATGGGGATACTAAGATGAAGAATATAAGCCCCTCTTCCCTTCCTCATTTCCATGGCCTGACCTCATAAGATCCAGACACTTTCTTATTTGAGTTTTCTATCATATGTCGAATCTATGACTACACGAATGATGAGCAAAAGTTGAAACTATTCCCATCCACTCTCAAGGATGTAGCATTGTGCTGGTTCATGGGTTTACCTGGGGATAGCATCATAACTTGGGCTCAGATGCAACAAGCCTTCAACAAAAACTATCGAAACTACTATAAGTCGAAAGACACTAAAGAGGAAATTTTTAGGATGACCGTAGGGCATGATGAATTCCTAGAGGATTATGAAGAAAGATTCTAGCTGAGCTACAAAAGGGCCAGGTGCACAGTTGATCCTGAGTCACTGAAGCTAGTCCTACTTAGAGGAGTAAGGGAAGATCTTCTGGATACCCTAAACTTGTTAGCAGGAGGGGACATCTACCAGTTACCCTATGAGGATATCAAGACTGTCTTTAGAAACCATTCTAGGGCAGCTAGGAAAAAGGGTAGGGGTAGTCAACCTATGGTTAGTCCATCCTCTTCCAATGCATCCATCAAGGGTGAAATTGGAAACATGCTGGAGGATTTCAAGAGTGAGATGCTGCAAACCCTTGCCCTATAGATGGACACTATTCACATTAGAGAAAATAGGAGGAAGCAGAGAGAGCCTTAGCCATTTTTTTCCCTAGATGCACGAGGAGGCACCCTAGGAATGAATGTCCATTGAATTCTATTGAAATTTGCTCAGTCTGTGAAGAAAACCACTCCACGGACAAGTGATCTGATAATCACCCTATGAGTGACCTCAGTTAAAGATTTATTGAACAAAGGTATTACAGACTCATGTGCTGGTGTGTGTGTCTATGTTATTTAGGCAACAGATCGATCAAATTGCAAATACACAGACACTTGAAATGGAAAGACAACAGAGAAATACAGTAAGCAAATACAAGAACACAAGAAATTAATAAGGAGTTCACCCTATCCTTCAGGGCTACGTCTCTGGTCTAGCTCTCAGTGGTGGCCTTATTTTATTGTGTCTTAAGCAGAGAATTACAATGTAGGAGCTCAGTATGAGTTCCCTGGAACAGATTTGCTTGGAAGGGTGGTTCTTGGATTCCCCAAGCCACAGGAGTGCACAGACTCTTTTCCCTACCAACTCTTCGACCTCTCTGGTCTGACAGATCCTCTCAGGGATGGCTTGAATCTCTCAAGCTCTCTGGTGCTCGACGCTGCCTCTGGTCAGCTTGGCCCTCTGTCTTATTTCTGCTTTGCTTCGATGTCTTCTTCACTTCTCTGTCCTCTATCTTCCTCTTCTGTGTGTCTTCTGTTCTCTGTTCATGGCTTTAAAGCCATTCGAGCTCAGGGCTCTTTAGTTCCTCTTCCACCTCCATCGAATCACCTTCTGCAGCTGCGCTTGGAGTTCCCTGTTCGGCGTCATCACCAAGCTCACAGGGAGTGGCCACATGTCCTCCTATAAACTGCACTAGCCTGCTTCGTCGGTTCAATTCTTCGGTTACGTCATGGAATGATTCTTCTGCCACCTTGGCGGTCAAAGCGGACCTCACATCTTTACAAACTGTGGCTTAATCTCCCGTCGATTTCGCTTTCCCATTGGGCATGATCTCAGTTGTTAGATCTGGGGCCTCCAGATCCGACGTCATACGCACGTTTCGCGTGGTTGACTTGCTCGACCGTTAGCGTGCGATCAGCGGCGGTTTTCTCTCTCCTCCGCTTGCCACGCGTCGAACACTGAGTGGGATCGCTCCAATTTCTCCAAAACTGCTTACCGTTTGAGGGTGCCCCGATCAATACTGCCGGTTTCTCGGAGCGCGGGTCTCGCCTTGTCCTTTAGCCTTTTCGCCTTTTGTCCCACGGTCTTCTCGGCTATCCATGTGACCGGGTGCTCGGGGCTCCTCCATTTTGAGGGTTTTCGCCCAGTGATGCGCGATTAAGCACTAATCGCGCATCAAAAACCTCCTCAGTTTCCCGATCTGGGCCTCCCAGAGGCTAATTTTGCCTCTCGCACAGTCTCCATGGGCCTCAGTCAGCGCACTTTGACCAAGGTCCTCGTTGTTCCACGCTGGCTGCCACTGCCACTAGTTTGAGGTGTTTTTGATCGCTATTTTGAATTCTTTGAAGTCTGTCCCGACCTGGTACAACCATGGTTCTTTTGATTATTCTTCATGGATCCAATTCGAATCACAGCCTTCCCACTAAAAATCTTTTGGACCACAAAAAGTTGGTTTTCAAGCATCGACTAAGTGAGGGTATTGTTTTCTCACTTGCCCAATCTCAATCCACTTTGCGCTGCTTGGTTTTGAACCTTTGAGCCCAATTCTGAGGTACTCCACATTTCCCCTGCGTGTCGTCCTCACCTTCCTATCCAGCACTGTGTCTTCCTGCAATTCATTAAGATATTCAGGTAGCAGGTCATCTATAGAAGGCAACTGACTTTGCTCTTCAAGGTCCTCAATCATTGAAGGTTCAAACAATCTCAAGCATTCTACATTTACGACTGAGTAGATGTGCATGTAAGCTGGTAGATCAAGGCGAAAAGCATTTTCACCAATCTTCTCAAGTATCCTAAAGGGTCCATACCTGATAGGCTTTAGCTTTTTACCTTCACCTTGCATCCTGTCCTTGCTGATATACAGCTAGACCTGGTCACGAACTTGAAAACTATGCTCCATCCAATGCTTGTCATGCCTAGCCTTGTATTTGGCTTGGCTCTTTTCTAGCTATTCCTATACTGCCTGGTGGATCTCCTGGATCTGTTCAATGAACCTAGTTGCCTTGTCCACATCACTGTGTCCATCAACCATGGTATCTTTACCAAAGACAAAATCCAAAGGAGACCTAGGTGTGAAACCAAAACAGGTCTCAAAAGGAGATCTCTGTGTAGAAGAATGCTTTTCTCTGTTGTAATCATGCTGCACATAACAAAAATGTTCATCCCAAAGCTTAGGATGTTTGCTGCAATATCCTCTCAGTAACTGGATCACTGTCCTGTTAACTACTTCTGTCTGGCCATCTGTTTATGGATGAAAAGCTGTGCTTTTCTTCAGTTTGGTGTCCATCAGTTCCCACAAACTTGACCAAAACTTCCCCACAAATCAAGTGTCTCGATCAGATACAATAGAAGTGGGTAATCCAAAATGAACCCATACATGTTCAAAGAACAATTTTGCAGTCTGTTCAACTGTAATATGTTTATTACAAGGTATCAAAATACACATTTTGCTGAACCTATCCACAACAACATATAGATAATCATGACCTTTCCTAGATTTAGGCAGTCCTCCAACGAAATCCATGGAAACACTTTCCCAAGGGTGAGAAGGAACTGGCAATGGAGTGTACAAGCCTAGTTTTCTGTTGCTGAGCTTGCTTTTAGCACACATAGCACACCCTCTTACATATCTAGAAATTGTCTCATTCATTTTCGGCCAATAACAAAACCTTTGCAGCTGTGCAACTGTTTTACTTACCCCAAAGTGACCTGATATCAGAGAAGTGTGTGCTTCCCTAATTATCTTTATTCTCTCAGTTTGTGGAATGCAAAGTTTCCCACAATGATATAAGAGTTGGTCCTTCACATGATAATCCAATTCTTCTACTCTTTTTCCTTGACTCAAAGTTGCATATGCATCTTTAAAGTCCATATCCTGTGCATATTGTTCAATGTAGCTTTCATGTAGTACAGAATTATGCTTGAGTATGGTAGATGCATTTATAATGGGTCTCGATAACATGTCTGCAACTTTGTTATGTATGCCCTTTTTATATCTGATGACTAAATGAAACTGTTGTAGAAAACCCATCCATCTGTAATGACTTGATTGCTGCAACTTAGTTTGGGAGTGTAAATATTGAAGTGGTTGATGATTAGTATGTATTACTGTCTCTTTGCTCATTAAGTAATGTTTCCACTTTTTCACACTCTGAACCAATGCATACAATTCTTTATCATATGTAGGATAGTTAACTACTGTAGGATTAAAAGTCTCAGAATGATAACATATGGGTTTACTGTGTTGTGTCAACACTGCTCCCATGGCATAGTCACTGGCATCAGTTTGGATCTCAAATGGTCTTTGTAGATCAGGCAGTGCTAATACAGGTGATGTACTAATCTTTTCTTTCAAGGTGTCAAAGGCTTTCTGATGTTTGCCTCCCCACTGAAACACCTTGTTCAATCCTGTTAAAGCATGTAAGGGAGCTGCAATTGAGGAAAAGTTAGAAATGAACTTCCTCCAATATTGTGCTGCTCCTAAGAAGCTTCTCACTTCTGTAGCAGACTTGGGTTTAGGCTAGTTTACAATGACTGCCACTTTAGAGGGATCTATTTTCAATTCACCACCCCCTACTATATGACCCAAGTAGTTTAGAGATGTTTTGCCAAATTCACATTTTGAGAGTTTAACATAAAGTTTTTCTCTTTTCAAAACATCTAGTGTCTGCTTAACATGATTTAAATGTTCTTCCCATGTTTTACTAAAAATCAGAATGTCATCCAGGTACACAATAACAAAATCATCAAGAAAAGGTCTGAGTACATCATTCATTAATCTCATGAAAGTAGTAGGAGCATTAGTTAAGCCAAAAGGCATAACCAACCATTCATAAAATCCCTGCATTGTTTTGAAAGCAATCTTCCATGCATCCTATTCTACAACTCTGACCTGATGGTATCCACTGTGCAAGTCTAGCTTGGTGAAATAAACAACTTCCTTTAATTGGTCTAAAAGATCATCTATGCGAGGAAGGGGATAACGGTTTTTGATTGTTATCTTATTCAGTGCTTGGTAATCAATGCACATTCTCCACGAGCCATCTTTCTTTCTCACCAAAACGATTGGTGACCCACATGGTGATGTGCTAGGTCTAATGAATCCCTTCTTGAGCAACTCCTACACCTGCTTCTTTATTTTAGCATTCTCTAAAGCTGACAACCTGTACATCCCAATGTTAGGCAATGGAACATCTTGCTGCAAAATAATATCATGTACTGTTCCCTTTTTGGGTGGCAGACCTTTAGGTTCTTGAAATAAGACATCATACTCTGAAACAACCTTTTCTATATCAGCTTGTTGTTCAGCATTATAGCCCTCAAATACATTGGTTTTATCAGTTTTCTTTTCCTTTACAACCATCAGTAAGAATTGTTTGCATGAATTTATCATTCTTTTCATCTGCCCTTAGTTTATGAGAGTATAATTATTCTTGAGCTTATGAGCTCTTACAAAGTATTCGATTCCATCTTTAACAAGCCGATACTTGTTCTCAGCTCTATAGAAAATAGCCTTTCTATCATACAAGTAAGGAATTCCTAAAACAATTCCACATATATCTAGATGAATTATGTCTAACTCAACCTCATCTACAAATGCTAACCCAAAAGAAAACTTGAGTTTGCACTATCTAGTCACTTGTAGTTGTGCTTTATCATTCAACCAACCTAATGGGTATGGTTTCTTATGAGGTGTAGTTGCTAATCCCAATTTCTTTATAATTTCTTCAGAAACTAGATTTACTTGTGAGCCACTATCAAACAAAGTATCAATCTTTTGATTTTTGGAAACAACTCGAATATGGAAAAGCTCATGTCTTTTTCTCTCATTTTCTTCATCAATAACAAAATGAGCAGAATTACTAGTAGATGCTTCAGAATTCTTACCTTTTATACCTGTGGCTGCAATAGTTGTTTCTTCTCCTGAGTTTGACCCCAAATCTTTTTGAATAGTTGCAGCAATCTTCTTTTTCTTGCCCTCGGACTTCTTAGGTCTCAGCTCTGGATGCAGAATCCTACAGTGCTCATCATCATGCCCATACTTTTTACAGTGAGTGCATGAAGCTTTGCTTTTCTGTGCAGTGTTAGCCTTCCTTGCTTTCCACTTCTGTTTTCTTTTCTCCTTGCTCTTGCTTGCAGTGGGTTGGGATGGTCCCCCAACTTCTGTATTTCCATTTTTTTCTCTATCTTCTAGATGAGTAGCTTGTATAAATACATCATCTATACTAGTGGGATTGAACATGAGGATGGTATGCCTCATGTAGCTGTGTAGACCACCAATGTACTTCAAAAGAGTCTCTGGTGAGTCTAATGAGATCCCTAGAATCAATTCTCTCTTTCTAAACTCTTGAGTGTACCATTGCACACTTTTCCCTTTCAACTGTTGAAGAGTTTGCCAACTCATCATGGCTTGTTGCATGTAGGAAAATGGATAGAATTGCTTCTTGATTGCAGAAACAAACTCACTCCAGACAGAGATGGTCTTACCATGTCTTTTCATATCAGCTTGGGTTCTTCCTTCCCACCAAACCAAGGCAGTGCCTCCTAGGCATAGGCTTGCCAACTGAATCTTTCTCTTGTCTGAGTTGATGTTTTGTACTATGCAGTAAACATCAATTTGTCTAATCCAATTGTCCAACTTCTCTGCATTTAGCTCTCCATAATATATAGGCAAATCAAATTTAACATCTATCTTGATCAAAGATGCTTTCTTATTATGCACAGGGCTATTAGGAGGTGTGAGAAAGCTTTCCTCTTTCCCTTTTCCTTTGGAGTGGTCATGGAAGTGAGACTCATCTTCTTTTTTATCTTGTTTAGAACTTGATGAATCTTCATCCTTATGCTTTCTAAAGTCCTTATACATTTCTTCTACCATAGACTTTATAGCAAGGAAACTTTCTATGAATTGAGGATCTGGCCCCACAGAACCTTCCTCTGACATTGCCTTCTGAGGATAGACTCTCCCAATTTCAGGGTTAGTTTTGACCAACTCTCCTTCTCCTAATTTGAGCTTTGATCTAGTGAGCATTCAACAGCTAAACCAACACAAGCTTGTCTAACTTTACAGCCTGGAGCTCTGATACCACTTGATCTGATAATCACCCTATGAATGACCTCAGTTAAAGATTTATTGAACAAAGGTATTACAGACTCATGTGCTGGTGTGTGTGTCTATGTTATTTAGGCAACGAATCGATCAGATTGCAAATACATAGACACTTGAAATGGAAAGACAACAGAGAAATACAGTAAGCAAATACAAGAACACAAGAAATTAATAAGGAGTTCACCCTATCCTCTAGGGCTACGTCTCTGGTCCAGCTCTCAGTGGTGGCCTTATTTTATTATGTCTTAAGTAGAGAATTACAATGCAAGAGCTCAATATGAGTCCCCTGGAACAGATTTTCTTTGCAGGGTGGTTCTTGGATTCCTCAAGCCACGGGAGTGCACACACTCTTTTCCCTACCAGCTCTTCGACCTCTCTGGTCTGAAAGATCCTCTCAGGGATGGCTTGAATCTCTCAAGCTCTCTGGTGCTCGAAACTGCCTCTGGTCAGCTCAGCCCTCTGTCTTCTTTCTGCTTTGCTTCGTTGTCTTCTTCACTTCTCTGTCCTCTGTCTTCCTCTTCTGTGTGTCTTCTATTCTCTGGCTTTAAAGCCATTCGAGCTCAGGGTTGTTCAGTTCCTCTTCCACCTCTATCGAATTTCCTTTTGCAGTTGCGCTTGGAGTTCCCTGTTCGGCGTCATCACCAAGCTCACAGGGAGTGGCCACATGTCCTCCTATAAACTGCGCCAGCCTACTTCGTCGGTTCAATTCTTCGGTTACGTCATGGAATGAGTCTTCCACCACCTTGGCAGTCAAAGCGGACCTCACATCTTTACAAACTGCGGCTTAATCTCCCATCGATTCCACTTTCCTGTCGGGCGCGATCTCAGCCGTTAGATCTAGGGCCTCCAGATCCAACGTCATACGCACGCTTCGTGCGGTTGACTTGCTCGACCGTTAGCACGCGATCAACAGCGGTTTTCTCTCTCCTCCACTTGCCACATGTCAACCGCTGAGTGGGATCGCTCCAATTTCTCCAAAACTGCTTACCATTTGAGGGTGCCCCGATCAATACCGCCGATTTCTCAGAACGTGGGTCCCGCCTTATCCTTTAGCCTTTTCGCCTTTTGTCCCATGGTCTTCCCGGCTCTCCATGCAACCGGGCACTCGGGGCTCCTCCATTTTGAGGGTTTTCGCCCAGCGATGCGCGATTAAGCACTAATCGCGCATCAAAAACCTCCTCTGTTTCCTGATCTGGGCCTCCCAGGGGCTAATTTCGCCTCCCGCGCAGTCTCCATGGGACTTGGTCAGTGCGCTTTGACCGAGGTCCTCGTCATTCCACGCTAGCTGCCACTGCCACTGGTTTGAGGTGTTTTTTATCACTGTTTTGAATTCTTTGAAGTTTGTCCCGACTTGGTACAGCCATGGTTCTTTTGATTATTCTTCATGGATCTAATTTGGATCAACAAGTGCCCTTCTCTACCTGGACTAAAAGTTGTATATCAAGGAGCTGAAGGAGCAACTAAACAACTCTGCTACATAAAATAAAGGAGAGCTCATGGGCCTAGGCCATACCAGCAGGGCATGCAAGGGTCATCCCATGCATATTACAACTCGAGCTAGACCACATCCATTCCCTCTTGGGAGCCCCCTGCTCATCCTCCATGGTCTACACCTCATCCTTGGTCCTTTGCACCTCAGTATCTTTCCCAGCCAACTAGCCAGTCATTTCAACCATATGATCTGCCACAACCTCAGTGGAATACATCGCCCCAGGGGTGGAGGCCCCCATACAACAATGCCCCATCTTTATTTCCTTCACGACCTGCTCAACCACAACTTTTATGATTTTCTCCATTTAAACAACCCCAGATGCCTACCCAGCCAAATTTGAACCCGAACAATAGACAGGCATAGCCAGTATACAGTGGAGAGACATCCTATCCAGCTTATGTTGTGGAAATTCATGAAATCAACCTGAAATCTGGGAGAGTACTCCCAGACAACCAACCTCTACCTCCACCTAGGGAGGTTGAGGACGAAAGAGAGGAAATCATCCCTAAAGAAAATCCACCACCCTTTCTTGAGAGATTAATACAACGTTATGTCATAGAGAAATGCCATGATAATGGTTCAGTGCATATTGAAACCATAGATGCAGAGGCCATTCCTTTACTTGTTAATGGACACTGATTGAAAGTTTACAAAAGGCCATTGTCAAAGCAAGAGTTCATTGATGGTATCAACAAAACAATGATGGTGGAGGAGAAAGTCTCAGCTCCTACCTCATCAAGTCACTGAGAAAAAGAAAAAAAAAGAAAGAAAAATAAGGAAACTCAGGTGAAAACCTCCATGAGGCGCCTGGGTCCCACTGTTGGGTTGAAAACCTCTTGAGGCGGCCCAATGGTGTAAAAAAAAAAAAAAATCTCTGGGTGAAAACCTCTCTTGAGGCGCCTAGGGCAAGCAGCTAGGATGAAAACCTCTTGGAGGCAGACTAGTTGTTTAAAAAAAAGAAAAGAAGAAAAGCAAAATTATGAAAATATTGTTTGCAGGTCAACAGGAGGACGATCAAAGCAACAATGGAGAATCAAAAGGGACCTATTCGGCTCATAGTTTTATTTCTCCATTCATTATCCTTCATCATTCCACCATTAATTTCATTTTTTCACTCATTTGCCTTAGTTTGCAAGGGTTCTTTGTTTTCTACAGGATTCCCTGTAAACCTACAGGATCCCCTGAAAACCTACAGGGTGATCGTGTAAGAATTACAGTGGCTTGGGAATCCTAAAGGAAGTGACCTTAGAGCAAGGAAATGGCCTGCCCATGTCAAAGAAATAAATTTCTACATCACCATCTCATTACCATACCTCTCTCCACCATGATCACCCCTGCATTCATAAAAAAAACCAGTTTCAAAAAAAAAACTACAGTTTTCAAGAAACAAACACAGAGAAAAAAATGAAGACAGAGAGCAAGGGGAAAACACCTAAAGGTTATTTTTCATCATTCACAAACCCCTAGACCTCCTCTTTGCCCATGCTAATCATCCTCAGGTCCCAGTAGTAGAATATGATTAAAAATTTTGAGGGAGAAGCAGCTACAAGACATCCTGTAGGAAATCCTATAGCAGCCTATCCCACAAAACAGAAATCATAGGTTGCAGCAAGTTTCAAGCATGGAGATCCAAAGGTAGAAGAAGCTCCTCCAAAGCCTAGCAAAATCATCATCATCATCAACACCAGGTACCTGCACATCAAAGAAAATCATCAAAGGACAATAAAAAAAAAGAGGAGAAATCACATGCAGCCAACACACAACAAAAACCTCATTTCTTTAACAATTGCAGCAAGGTATTGTTACCACAGGTAAGTATCTCGCTTCCACTCTCTCATTTGCATAATGTGATCAAAATATGTAAATATTGTGAACGATTTGGTTTATAAGCGAAAGGTGGCCAGTTAACTTGGCCACCTTCATTCAGTCAGCGAGGACAAAACAATTAGTCCTCACACACATGGCAACAGTCAAGTCAAAGAAAAGAAGGATGAGGTCAAAAGTCGTTAAGTTACGGATGCCCGAAGTGGGAGTTTATTACGAGGTGAGGAGAATGATGATGTGGTAGTGGGACCAACGGTCCAAAAATAGATATTTGTACCTCGGCTACCAGCACACCACCTCACTCAAATCAACCATAAGAGGAAATAAACGTTGATCCCCATGCATAGATGCATTCACATTCTCAAGGCTCACACTAGCAAAGTCTCTCTTGGCCCTCAAGCAGTCTACAGGAGAGGTAAATTTCATTTTTTTCCTGTGCAGGACCACCTACAGGATCCTACAGGGAATCCTACAGGATCCCACAGGATACAGTTAAGCATTCTATAGGATTGGCAATGAGAAATTTCAAAGGGAGAAAAATAGGGGTTGACTACGTCAAACATTGTAAGGAGGTAGGCTCTACATTTCCTCCTATTTTTCCAAGTGAAAGGAACAAAAAAATCCTCTAGTTTGTTGAAATTGATTGCAGTAAAAGGGAATTGTATCCACATAAATTTCAGTTCAATTTCCTCCTTCATTAAAATTTTGTATCAGACATATATACTCCTCCATCCATTAGACAAAATGACAAGGGGGTTTAATAGAAGGGAGCCAATCAACATTGTGAGGATTCATCAACACCCTCCTATGCTAGAGATATTCACAAGGCATAATTGGATGGGTTTCTTTGAGAAATTGAGGGGGTATGATGATGAAGTAGCTAAAGATTTTGCTCTCTCCCTCATTCCACTAACTAGGACCTATTCCAATATTGTGGTAAGAAGTCTCTCCATAGAGCTCACCCCTGAACTCATAAGCAAAATTACGAAACTCCCCTTAGGAGTGCCTTGGAGAATGGAAGATAAGGGAAATAGCCAAACTACAAAGAAGAAATTCTTTTTAGAGGGAGAGGAGGGCATGGAAGACAAAAATGGAGTAAGAAGTGCAAGCCTACCATACCCCTGGAATGAAATAAGCTACCACCTTATAAAATATATATCATGTGAAGGAAGGTATAGTGTGGTATATGGATACCACTTTAGGCTTCTTAAAGAATTGAGGTTTGGATCAGATACACCTCCCCACCACAGACTCAGAATGCCCTACTTCCTTCTTCAATCACTGATAGATATGAGAATGAAGGTGCAGGAAGGAAACTACCAACAACTGGGCCATCATGGTTTGATTTGACTCATCATAGAAGATTCCCTCCAAAACCTTAGAATTCCTATCACATGGGAAATTTTCATAGACATGCAGACAAAGGAGGATATAAAAGCCCTCGAATATGGCAAGAGCCCTACTTCCAGTGAAAGGGATGAAGAAGAGACTGAAACAAATGAAGAAGAAGCAGAGAGGGATGAAGAGGAAATAGATGAGGAAGAAGAGGAAGAGAAAGAGAAGGAAAGTGGTGAAGAAATAGAAGAAGATGCCAAGGAGGAAACTGATGAACAAGGTGAGGATCTAGAGGGAGAATAAGAGGAGAAAGACAAAGATGAAAAAGGCAATGGAAAAAAGGAGGCATAAGACAAGGAGGAATCACCCGGGGTATCTCCAGAACCCACTGAGAAAGAGGCAGCAGCTGCCCTCACTGCCCTTAGCACCCCTATCAAACAAAAAGGCAAAAGATAGAGACAAACTCCTTTGTACTTTAGAACAAGAAAAAGTACAAGAATAAGGCAGGGAAAACCTCAAACTCCCACCAAGGTCCCTATTGTTATTGAAGACTCACCTAAATAGCAGGAGAAGATGGCTCCTCTTATAAAAACTCAAGGAGAAGGATCCTCAGGACAAACCTCCCCTAAGTCTCCTATCACTTATGTGAGAAGGCATGTGACTAGATCTACCTCATCCAAGGGAAAAGACATCCTATAGGATACACAACAGGACCTACAGGAAGCAGAGGCAATCCTACAGGAAACTCTGCTAAACCTACAGGAAACTCAAAAATTGGATAAGGAAGGGAGTATGTAGCAAGAGACAAAGAAGGAGGATCCAGAGTTAGGGGAACCTAGTCCTCAACCTAACGTTGACTCCTACTACAAATTTATTGAAGGGGATGGGGTCATTCCACAAAAATTTGCCATCCCATTATTCTTTGAGCTTGAGAAAGAAAGATCAAGAACGCATAGATGGATGCAGATTGCCAAGTCCAAGGGAGTGGAGGAAATAGGTCACATGGAGGAAAATCTCAAAGAGATGGACAGAGAACTAAGCAGCCTGAGGGACAAAGAGGCCATAATGAAAGCTCAGTTGGAGGCAAAAAATGCATGGTTGAAAGGATAGTTGCAAGAAAGAGAGAATCAATTGGCAACCATGGCCAGTCTATCCCTAGAGGCAATCCAGTGCAGGATGCCAGCTAAGTCCTATGCATTATACCTTAAGGAATAGTGGTTGTAGTTCCAAATCAAGACCCTAGGATAGAGAGGCACAATGCCATTACAGGATTATAGATAGTTCAATGATCTTTGTGATCAAAGCACACTGGAGGATAGGGCTAAGATGTTTGAGCTCTACTTGCATAACATGGCAATGACAAATCTGAATGTATGGGACCCTAATACAAAACTACGAGATTTACAGTTGATGGCTTTGGCATCATCGATGAACCATGAGGAAGTAAGGGCTTTAGAAATGAAGAAGATATTGGCAAGGGAACAAACAAAGCCTCTCATGATAAGAACTAAGCAGTAAAATCCAATAGCTGTCATCAGCACATATAATTTAATTGCAAATGATCCTCAACTTGCACCCAGGTATCTTGCTGCCCAAGAGAAAGCAATTACACATTTTGAGGATATGTTCAGGCTGTTAGGGGATGACAGCATGTAAGCTTTCCAAAGGAGATGGAATACTTTGCCATACAATTTGAAAATCAGAGAGTACCATTCTCCTCAAAGAATGAGAGAAGCATTGAACATGACACCCATGTACAAGCAAACCATCCAAAGGCTCAAAGTCAATTGGATTGGCTTGAGACTCAGTCCACCACTGCTCTTGGGGATGTTAGAAGGAAGGAAGGAAGAGGAAGAAAGAAAGCAGTGGGAGGAGATAGAAAGGAAGGCATGATTCTATGCACAAGAAGAGGAAACCACAACAGAACATTGGGATCTCAGGGAGGCCATTAGGGCTATGAAAGATATGGATATTGATTGAGTTTCTCAGAGGATAAGCAACACTTTCAGTAGGGGGGTGATGACGAGCCTCATTATTGGGTAACTATATGGACCTTAATTCACCTCCTAGCTCAGTCAAATCAACTCTTCTCACAATTTATTACATGCTTTGATTATATTTTGTTTAATGAGATGAGACAAAGTGAGATATTATGCCTGGTGGACTAATATGCATTGAATGCACGTTTGTGAGAGAAAATCAGGGAATTTTGGCAAGATTAAGGGTTGAAACTCGAATGAGACAAGGAACAGAGATTGTAGGACGTAAATCCTCCTCATTTATTCTTCCCTCATTCGAATATTCCTCCATCTATCACACTAGCTCGGAGTACAAGCAGCCAAGTCATGAAGATCAAAAGGCAGTCGAGCAAGTGGCAGTCAAAGAGTTATTTTATCTCGAGTTTGGGAGTCGAACCTCCCTATATTTAAGGAAGTCGTTGGAGACTTCATTTGTATAAATAAAGAGGCCTATAGCCTCATTAAGATTCAATTTTTTGTTGTAGAAACACTTGTTATTTTTGAGCTCCAGACTTGTGGAAGACATTGCTATGTAATTTTTTGTTTTTATAATGAGAATGAGCTTTTTCTTGATCCAATACTGAGTTAACTTAGAGGGCTAAAGCTCTTGGGCTAGGGCCCAAACCTAGCAACAAAGGCTCCTCTTCTTGTATCTGTATGCTTAGATTGATTTCATAGATTCATGGTTAAATTGTCTTTAGAAGTAATTCATTGCAAGTAGTGGAGATTTCATTAGTTTGTTTATTAGTTTATTATTTTGCTTCAAAATTTTGTCAATAGGTGTTTTGGCCTCACTTCTTCCTTCAGGGATCATGATTTGAGGAAATGACTCTTATGCAGCCCCAAAAAGACAAAATTCTACTTTCTCATAGAATTTAGAGTGTTTTGTACTTAAGCCAACATTTGATCGGCTTGCAAGAGTAGGATTTAGTTCTCATTTCTTCCATCTTACATCTTACAGTAGATCTCATCAATGATTCCATCTTATTCTGCAAATTTTTCTCATGCATGAAGTAGACAACTAGCTCACTAAACTTTGTTTGCCTAGCTTATTGAAATTCTTCTTGTTTACATAATTTTTGGGCAAATATCAATATTTGATGTAATGCAGGTGTTTCAGAAGTAAAGAGAGATCTCATAGCTAGCAACCTCCTTGAAACTTCATCCATCCATGATAATTCCTTGCTTTCACTAAGACCCTCACCAATTTCATCATTTTACAAGGAAACTTCTCCAAGCATGTTGAGCAAATCCAATCATCTCCCAACCTTGGTTTTGATTTCTGAGGGATCCTAGGAATTTTCTTGCTTCATTCCATCCACCAAATACCTTCCCTAAGCCTTCCATCACCTTCAACACCCATGATTTTTCTCTTGGTTGTATCCTGTAGAAATACAGGGAATCTTGTAGGGTTTTAGGACATCCTGTAGGTTTTCCTATAGTGGCCTATTTTGAGGCTAAATTGAAGGAAAATCCTCTAGGAAGCTAGAAAAGGTCACCTAAGGGTCTCCCAAACCTTCCAACCATCCACCAACATTCCTAAGCCACCTGCCACATTGCCAAAAGAGATTAGCTTTCACACTCTTCCATAAAAAAGATAAAAAGAAAAATAGATTTATTCTAGTCATTTACATGCACAATAGTAATGTTTGATGTTTTGAACTTACATGCTTATGACAATAGAATTTCATACATGTTAACTTAGCATTCTTGTTGAAGCATAGTCTCTTTGCAGTTAGTTAGAAAATGGCGTGTTTTAGCATTGGATTTCAGTCTTTTTCCTTACTGCAGTATACATGCTTTCTCTTAGAGTAGATTTCTCTTTCCCTCATCAGTAATCAAGCTTCTTTTGAATCCATAGAAGTCTGGCTTGAAAAACCATAGTTGTCTCTCACCAGCTGAACAGTGACAAAAGGGAAGAACCATCACTTTTACTTGTGTATACAACACTGTCACCTCCAAGTTTGTACGAACCCAGGTTGATAAAGTAAAGCTAGTAGCCCTAGGAGTTGCAGCATTCTTGTTGCAATACTGGTGCTCATTAGTAGTATTGTCTTGACATAATTCCTATGGTTTAACCAAACCTTCCTCTTTTCCTGATCGCATTTAATTTCCATGCCCAAAATATAGTTTGCAGCACCGAGATCCTTCTTGTTGAATTTAGAGGACAATTGGGTCTTCAAATCTTGGATAATTTCTTTTTTGTTTCCAATCAGCAACATATCATCCACATACAAGACCGGATAAATAACATGGTCACCAATTAATTTAAAATACACATAGTGATCCTATTTGCTTTTCGTGAAGCCAAGTCCCTGAATAAATGTATCAAATTTCTTATACCACATCCTTGGTGACTATTTTAACCCACACAGAGACGTTTTTAACCTGCATACCAGTTCTTTCTTTCTTTCTGCAACTCCATTTTTCTGAGGTGTGTATGGAGTAGTCTTATGTCATGCTATACCACACTTCTTATAGAAATCTTCAAATTCCTTCTTGCAGAACTCTCCACCATTATTTGTCCTCAACACCTTTATCTTCTTCTCTATCTGGTTTTCCACCAGAGCCTTAAATTATTTAAACCTGTCAAAGACTTCAAATTTCTTTTTGAGGAAATATATCCATGTTTTCCTTGAGAAGTCATCTATAAATGATACATATTACACAGACTTACCCAATGATGGAACTGACACAGGTCCAAACATATCATTGTGCACAAGCTCTAATATCCCTTTCACCCTCTTAGCACTAGAGGGGGACCTCACCCGATTTTGTTTCCCATATACACAATGTTCACATAAATTGAAATTCAAAGAGAAATTAGACATACCTTCTACCATACCATTACCATGCAGTATTCAAAGGCCCTTCTCTCCAATATGTCTGAGCCTTTGATGCCATAACATGGTCTTTTCTCCAGAGACTACTATATTTTTTGCTCCACTTTCAGGAAACACACAACTGTTTTACCCATCAATAACAATGCTATCGATAAGCTTGTACAGAGTTCCAATCCAAACTCCTCGTATCAATACCAGTTCTCCCCAAACCATTTTGTAGGTATCTTTCTCAAACAATATTTTTACACTTAAATCATCCATCTTTCTTACAGAAATAAGATTTCTGGCCAATGCAGGAATATGCAGAACACCCAGAAGTGTTCTAATCCTTCCACCTTGCAACTTCATCTTGAATTTTCCGCGTCTGATGATTCTAGCATTCATATCATCCCCTAAGAAAACATAACCACCATCATATTTCTCATACTCGGAGAACCACTCCCTATGGGGAGTGAAGTGAAAGGATGCACCTGAGTCAATCAACCATACCTCATGATATACATGTGTACTTAAAGAAGAAGCCAAGTACACATCCCCACCTTCATCTAAGGTGGTTTTCTCCTCTGCAGAAGGAGCATCATCATATCCCTTTCTTTCTCGGGAGCTTTAGATCTAAATTCCTTTTTGAAGTGTCCTTCCTTTCCCCATTTCCAACATACCTTTACATGTTTTCTTAGATATTTAGATCTCCCACTCGAAGACTTATTTTTGTTTATGTTCTAGAACCATCCTCATAGAGACAAGGACTCTCCATTCTGGCCCTCCATATTTTTCCGTCTCATCTCCTCTGACAACAAGGATGAGACTATTTCATCAAACTTCAAGGTAGTTGTATTGCTACCTATTGCAACAACTAGATTATCCCATGAATCCAGTAGAAAACACAACAAACTGATGCACTTCCCTTCATATGAAATTTTTATATCAACAGATAAAAAATAGCTTGCGACAATATTAAAGGAATTTAGATACTTTTTCACTGGGTCTCCATCCATGATCCTCAGGTTATAAAACTTTTTACATAGAAACAATTTGTTCACCAAAGACGTAGATTGGTACAAAGTCCCTAACTTGTCCCACAACGCCTTCACTGTATTTTCCCTTGATACATTCAACAATACTGAATCTGAGATACACAACCATATTGTGCTATTTCCCTTCTGATCTAGCTTCGGCCATTCTTCCGTTGACATTGTCGTTGGTTTAGTACCCAGATCTACCACAATCCACTGATCTTTATCCACTAGTAGATCCTCCATCTTGATCTTCCACAACTCAAAATTCTGACCATTAAATTTCTCGATCTCTATATTTCCACTACTCGTCATCTTCTTTCACAAGAAGAATCGATCCCACAAATCACCCACTAAATAGGGTCTACCACAGGCCTGAGCAAAACCCCTCAGTAGCAAATGCATCCCCTTGAAGCCAAAACAACTTCGATCACAAATGTAGGTTTTAACCCTATACAAAAATTACCTGCAAATGAATTCTTAAAAACATAAAATATACATTGGGGAGAAACATAAAACAAATACACAAATATTTTCCCCTAGATCCCAAAACCAGGACTACCAGATTCATTTTTCATTATGTTCCTTTCAATGTTACAATACATATATATACATGTTGAAGCATTCATAAATCTCAATCCATTAACCCTAGATTAGAACATAATTGTACTTCCCTTAATCGGATACACAAGATACCATGGGCAGAAAACCATCATGCTCAAAACCATATGCAAAACCCATGCACAAAACCATAGGCTAGTCATGGAAAGAATATAACACACACCCGACATGATGTCCATGCCCCATTTCTCAAATGGCTCTAGAGTCACTTAAGGTTGTAAGGGTATTTCATCCTTAGGTGTGGGATACCCATCCTTTGGCACTAATCACACTTCATGGTGTATCTTCTTACATCTTGATGTACAGTGGGCTAGTAGTAACTTGCTTGTAGAACCTTGAAGGTTTTTCTCTTAGTAGCAAATTGGCCTCCACAAGGTCCATCATGGCATGCTGAAAGTATGTCAATAACTCCTCTTCCCTCACACATCTCCTCAAAATCTTATCTGGCCCCAACTTGAAAATATTTCCTCTAATCTAAGTGAATGGGACACTTTTCCCAACAATCTTGCTTTTCTCCTTGGAGGATATATTAGGATGGAACCCCCCAGCAACCAAGTAGTTGGCTATATCAGTAAACCAAGGAGAGAGCACGTAGATGGAAAATAGGTTTTCATCTGGGAGTTGATCATCTACCATTTCTTCCTTTTCTGCCGGCAAGGTTAGTCCTGACGAGAAATATGCAATCACATTCTCTTTTCCTGGTTTGTCAATAATAGTCCAATCAAATTACTACAATAACAACAACCATCTAATTATCCTAGCATTGACATCGGGTTTATTCACTAAATACATAATGGTTGCATGATCTATGTGAAAAAAGTTTGATAACTAGTGATGTAATACCTAAACTTGTTCAAATAATGTACCACAGCCAAGAGTTCCTTTTCAGTGATTGTATAATTTAACTCGGCTTTAGAAAGGTTCTTATTGATTAAATAGAGTATAAGGCAATTTGTCTTCCACTTCTCCTAAGGTAGGCCCTACAACTTTAGCTGATGCATCTATGTGTATATGGAAAGCTAATGCCCAGTTGGGACCTCTAAGGATGGGTGGAGTGGTCAGCTTTTCTTTTAGCACTTTGAAGGCTTCTTGATAGTTGTTTGTCCAACAAAATTCTAAATCTTTAGCCAGTATTTGAAAAAAAGGTGAAGCTAGTTTACTAAAGTCTTTAATGAACCTTCTATAATACCCAACTAATCTAAGGAAGCTTCAAACATATCTCTATTTTTTAGGGATAGGTACCCTTTTAATGATGGAAATTTTGTTTGGGTCAACCTGTATCCCTTCCTTAGATATGGAATGGACAAGGAAAATCCTTGCATTAATAAAAAATTTCACATTTCTCAGGAATCAATGAAAGATTCATTTCAATGAATTTATTTACGACTTTGCATATATTAGAAAGAGATTCCTAGAAGCCACATCCATAAGGAGTGAAGCCATCCATGTATATCTCAATAGTGTCATGAACAATTTTAAAAACTATACTTAGAACTACCCTCTCGAAGGTAGCAGCGACATTGTACAGACCGAATGGAAATACCCTATAGGAAAAGGTACCCCAAGGACTTGTGAATGTGGTCTTATCATGGTCTTCAAGGTTGATATGTATTTGGTTATACCCTCTAAATCCATCCAAGAAGGAGAAGAATTTATTCCTTGCAAGGCCATCTAGGACTTAGTCAATGAAGGGAAAAGGGAAATGGTCCTTCTTTGTAGCCTTGTTAAGTTCTCAATAGTCAACACGGAACCTCCACTTCCCATTTTTCTTAGGGACTAAGAGGGGACACCCACTCAACATTTGAAATGGGGTACATGAACCCTGCATCCATTAGCTTTTTTAATTCCTCTTTCACAATGTCCTTAAGAGCTAGTTTCATCCTTCTCTAGGGTTGGTGCATATGATTTCATCCCTATTTGATGTAGATATGATGAGTACATACTGATGGATGCACACCCTTCATATCCTTATAATCCTAAGAAAATAATCTAGGTGTTGCCTCAGCACACTGCACAATTGTTCTTCCTGCTCGGTTGAGAGAGAGGGGTTGATCTTTAGAGTTTTGGATGGGATAATTTCCAAAACCTTGGCATGTTCTGGGCTAGAGTTAGTAGAGAAAAAATCATTCCAAGGACTACTTTCGAGTTCCTTTATTAGTTCATCAACTCATATGGTATTGGGAGGATGATTCTGTAATATATGCTCAATAAGGTCATCTTCATGAAGTTTCCATCCCCCTATAATAGTGTCCAGTGTGCAGAATGGGTAGGGGGATGTCTGATAAAATTCTTCCTCTTCCTCATCCTCTAACCACAAGGGAAAATCATGCTCAATAGAAGGTTGAGCAGGAGGATACAACACAAGTTGTTTTGATAGGTGCCCATTCTTAATGGTCATGTTCCCAACCCTACAACTAATGTAGGCATCAACAGTGGCCAACCAAGGTCTTCCTAGGATGAGAGGATAGCCATTAAACTTGATTTTAGGCTGGAGGACAAGGAAATCAGTGGGGTACTCCCAAGAGTCAATGTAGACCATGACATCCTCAATAACCCCCTTAGGAGCTATTGTGGATTTGTCTACAAGCTGTATCATTGTAGTGGTCTTCCTCAAGGCCCCTTGGAGGCTAATCTTTAGCATGGTTTCCCTAGTCATCACATTGATTGCATCCCCAACGTCAATCATGGTACTAGTGACCATAATGTCAGAAATGTGCACATCCACTACTGGGCTGCCATGATCTAAGTACTTTGGGGAAATTACCCTCCCAATAATTAGGTCATACAGTTGTCCAACAACATTGATAGTGGGGGTATCTCTTCTTATTCTTCTGGGTCTTTTGAAACACTCTTCCATAATAAGATTTTTATAAATGGGGACATATTTGATGGCCTATAGAAGGGGTATTTTGATACAAAATTTCTTCAATTATCCTAGAATTTCAGCCTCTTCTAGGTTGTGTTGTTTAGTGTTGACCAACCTTTCAGGGTAAGGAGGTGCATTGGCTTAAAGGGCACTCTCTTCCTTCTCCTCTTCAAGCTCTCTAAGTGGATAAGGTGGGTGATTATCTGGGAGTAGCTTCCTAAACCAAAGGTTGATCTCTTGGATTTCCACATCATAAGCAGGATAGGATGTCTCCCCACTATAATGCTATTGTGCTTGTTTATTGTTCGGGTTTGAATTGGGTTGAGCAGGAATTTGAGGTTGCTTAGGTGGGGTATGGTGAGGAATATGTGGTTGAGGTTGAGGTGGAGGCAGTAAAGTAGGAGGTTGGGTTGTTTGAGGCCTCCACCCTAGTGATAGGTTTCCCTATTGGTAAGATTGAGGTGGATATGGTTGGAAAGGAGGGTTAATAGGCTAAGGAGGATATTCAGGAGTATAAGGCCAAGGAGGAGGTGTGGGCCATAATGGATGAGTGGAAGGGTACCAAAGTTGGAAAGGTGCATTCTACTTTCGATTGTAATGAGGATAATGTGCACCTTGCACGCCTTGTTGATATGGCTGAAAGGCCTTGAGGCCTCCTTTGGTTAATGAAGCAAGGTTGCTCTTAACCACCTCTTGCCCTTTGGTATATAACCTTTAGACCTAGAAGAGAGGAAAATTTTTATGTTGCATGGTTTTCACAGATATAGAAGACTTTTATGGCATTCAGTGGGCACTTATGCCTAGGGTGTCTCTTAGTGCATCTAGGGCAGAAGATACCTAGAGCCATTTATGCTTCCTCTTGCTTCCTTTTAATTTGCATAGTATCCATCTGCAGGGAAAAGGTATGCAATATTTCACTCTTAAAATATTCCAACATACTTCCTATCTCATGTTTGGGGGCTGATGTAGAGGGAGATGAACTAACCAAGCCTTGGCTGGACCTACCCTTTTTCCTATCAGCCTTAGAGTGATTCCTAAATATTGTTTTGATATAATCATAAGGAAATTGGGAGATGTCTCCTCCAAATAACATGTTGAGGGTTTCTAGTACATCCTCCATGATCCCTTGGAGAAGAAATAACTTGAGTGATTTAGGGTCAAGGGTACAGTTAGCCTTCCCATAATTGAGTTGGAATCTTTCCTCATAGTCATTTAAGGATTCATCTAGTCATAGGTTCAGCCTAAATATTTCCTCCTTTGTTTCTTTGGACCTAGAGTAATCCCTATACTTGTCATTGAAGCCTTGTTTCATTTGTTCCCAAGTAGTGATGTTGCCTCTAGGTAAACTCATAAACCAATGTAAGGTTGCATCTTTGAGGGTAGTTGGAAACAACTTTAGCTTATGTTCATTCGAGGCATAGTCATAGGTTCTACAGACAATAGAAAATTCAAACATGAAGGTGTCAGGATCCTCAGAGGTTAGACTATGGAAATGTGGAAGGGTGGTAGGGCTTATATTCTTCATTCTAGCCTCCCCATTGGTTTCTCTGATAGGGAAAATCTCATTTTTCCTATTTTTAGCCATAGTTTGGGTAGGTGAGATAGGTTCTTCCTCCTCTGTGGGTTCCTCAAAAATATCAGGTTGCTTTCCTAGAGGGTTTTTTAACTCCCCTGTAGTCAGAGAGGGAAGTTCATAGTCACCAAAGAAGAATGAAGGTTGACTGCTTGAAGGGGTGGGATTTTGGTAAGAGTTTCCCTTGACTATCCCTACTCCAACGAGGCATGAAAGAACAAGATCTATTTTTTTAATTATTTTTCTCTTCTTTTTTTAAGCTTTCAAATATCTAGGGATGATGCAAATAAAAAAACAAGTAACTCCTAAGTAGAAACAACACTGCTTGAACACCTCCCCAGCAACGACACCAAAAAGTGATGATCCCTAGTACTGCACTAAGGATGTTGCAACTCCCAAGGCTTCGCAACTTATATTATCAAGGGTTCATGCAAACTTAGAGGTGATGGTGCTATATGCACAACAAGTTAGGTTCTACTCATGTAACCCTCAGTCATTAGATCATACCAAGGTATTCAGAGACCACACCTTCAACTAACTACAAAGATAATTTCTTATGAAAGCATAGCGTGATTTGTTGGGAACGAGATCCCCCAATGATAGTTTTGAGGCTAAAAGCCCATGGTTTGGGTCGAATTTTGTAATAAAGTTGTAAAGTCTCTACATTTTGTAGTCATAGAGTGCAAAGGTGTCATGAGCCATAAAGGGTTTTCCGCCCTTATTTTGTAAAGTAAAGTCAGCTGTAAAGATCTACCCATGGTCCGAGGACCATGGGATTGTATAAAAATATCTAAGTATGTAAGCTCTAAGTAGTAATAAGTTTTTGGGAGAAGTAAGAATTCTTGAGTGATAAGGAGGGAAGTATAAGTTTCGGATCTTAGTGTAGGTAGAGGCTCTGCAGTTGAGTGCACAGAGGCCTAGGGTAGAAGTCTGCAGCTGAGTGCACAGAACCCTGCAGCTGTGTATGCAGGGCGGATAGAGTCTGTAATCATATGAATATATAAATAAAGAGAAGTATTCTACAAATTCTCTGTCTTTGTTTCCTGTTAATGCATCTTTTCCTATTGTGTATGAATTTCATTTATAATGCTTATATGGTGCGCGAATGTATGTAATTACGTTGGTTAATTGAACACAAGTAAGGATATTTGTTTACGCAACGCTAACTGTGATTGTTTAATAACATAATTAAGACACTTAAGCTAGTTTGGGAATCTGTACGATACGCTGCCCTAGTAGCGCAAAAGTACCTGAACCGCAGGTTAGGGCTACGCGAAGGCCAATTGTACCCCTTCGCGGAGGTACTGAAGGGCAGAATAAAGGGCTAGACTGACAGAGCCCTAAAACTTAACAACCTACATGAGAGAAGGAATAGAAGGAATAAACCGACATCACGACCATCTCAGGGTGCGGAAACTTGGTTCTAGCATCCCCCCATACTACTTCGGGTGAGACTTCAGTGCTCCGTGGGCTGATGCCGAAAGGGCTAGTAGTGTAGGGATTTGTTTGGCTAACTAATGTTGAACCTGGGTCAGGCCCCTCGCAGCCAACAAATGGTTCTGTTGTTGGGACCGGAATCTGCATAAGAGATGTGTGATGTCGTATCACTGGAATCAAACTAAGAAAGAGATCAGAGACTGGTTGGATAGAAATATCCATGAATTCAAGGCGCAAGAGAACGAAAATATGCGATTGACAAAGGAACAGTGGTTGGATAGGTACCTATATACAGAGATTCACAAGATCTTTTTCTATTCGTTTTTGGTTGAGCTATAAGAGTGGATCACGAAGCTAGCAGATAGCCAAGGAAGGTGGAGACTTGAAAGTCCTATTGTTTGGGCCCCGGAGTTAGTACAGAGACTAGAAGTCTCTGAGGATAAGATCGCCTATGTTGTCGATCATTGGCTCGATCGCATCATAGGAGGATTTGTGACTAAATTCGCAGTTGATACCTTAGTTAGCTACAATGAGGCGGAGTGACACTTTTTCAAAGTTCCATAAGATAAGTACTTGAAGTCTTTGAATACTTGGATTAAGATGTTATTGTGCGAAAAACAGGTTATGCAGCTACCTTGATGTTCGGAGCTACACGAAGCGGAAAGACTTACAGGAACGAAGGAAGAAAGGGTCCTAAATATAGTCCATTGATTTCACCTCCATTGGGTGACGAAGAGGGAGTAGCGCAGGCTTCTCCGCGAAGTCATATTCAGTTAATAAGACAAGGATTCCTGTGACTGCCACCTCCACCCACACCACCTCCAACTTCACCACCATCACTTACAACTTCACCCGTACTGCCACCACCTCCACTGTGGTTCAGCATGGAAAATTCATTGAAGCTACCTTTGTTTAAAGGCTTGGGAAATGAGGACCCGTACCAGTTCTGGTTCATCGTGAAAGCTGTATGGGAAGCTCAGGGCGTCATAGATGATCACATGAAGAAGGAAACATTGGTTAGTGCTTTGCAGGATCACGCGCTAACCTGGTACATCAAGTACTCTAATGATAACCCAAACGCTGGGGTGGCGGACATCCAGACTGCATTAAATAAAGAATTCAGTAGGCCTAAATCCAAGGCACAGTCAATTGTGGGGTTCAAGGAAATCGCGATGAAACCAGGCGAGACACCTTGGGAATTAGATCAGAGATTGAAGTGTAAAATCCATGAAGCTAATATGAACTTAACAGATGGACAACACCATGAATGGTTTGTGGCTTCGCTCCTGCCACACCTAAGGGTTGCACTGTTACAGCAGAAGATAACAACTCAAGCAAAGGCCTTGGAAATTGCAATGAGACGGCATGAAACACTGATGCAGGATCTAATCTGGGAGTTCAACAAATCCATGCACAGTTGCAAAATCTTTGCATTGAAATGCAAATCTTGAAGCAAGATAGAACAGTTCAGCCAGAGGTGCGCGAAGAGGTATGGTGCCTAAAATGCAAGGGTCAGGGGCATGACAAAGACCATTTCCCGGTCTTTGCAAACTACATTACATGAGGGGGATCGATGCCTTTTATGCCATAAGCTCAAGTAGGACCAAACGCGGGGCCTACGTTGTGGTGTGCTATATGTCAGGTAGCAGGAAAACATACGATGGATAATTGTCATTTGCTGCAGAAGTTTGTACAAACACCGCAGCAACTCTTCTGCAACTTTTGTAGGTTGGTAGGCCATGATGATCGCAACTGCAGAAGTTATGAATTGATTATGGATAGAACACCCGCCTATAGGGTTCAGGTAGAAACATGGCCCCCTGACCAGAGCGCAGGGATGGCATGAACAATCTTTCAGGGGCACAAATGAGAAAGAGGTGAAGGAGGACCTGGCAGAGGTCGGGGATAGCTAATCTGCTACAATTGCAGAGGACCAGGACACTATGCCCGCGATTGCACTAACCCAACACGTCTGCCATGAAAATATTGCACTCTGTTTGATCATGAAACGGAGGACTGTCCTACACTGATGGCAAGGATACATGACAAAGGGGCCCCTCCCCCTTAGCTAACTCAGAACCTACAGATGATGAGGTCTGAGCCTCGCGAGGAGGATCTGAATGTGAATATAATGCTCCGAAGTGGAGTTGCAATAGGGGATGATAAGGGGAAATAGCCTGAAGACAACACATGGGTTCGCAAAGCTCCAGTGAAGGAGGCTGAATTTGATTTGGAGCGCGCACATGGAAGCAAAGAAGAGCTTCGCTGAGGCCTCCACCTCAGGAGGAAGGATAAGCCTGATCAGGAGATGGACCCTTCTATGCTTAAAACCTTCCTAGAAACCTACATGAAGTTGTTGTGTGATAGCAAGGCTGTGAAGGGATTACAGGAGCTTATAAATAGATGGGCTGGAAACACTCCGGGTGAACCGCGCGTGGTATGAAAGATTGGTAAGCATAAAACAAGGACAAGGCGAGAGATGAGGCTGACTGTACAAATAGGAGAATACGAAATGGATCAGGTTATTTTATATTTTGGGTCAGACGTAAACGTCCTACCGAAGCAGACTTTGGAACAGATGGGAAGACCCACGCTGCAGTGGTCTCCGATTCAGTTAAGGATGACAAATCAGCAGAAGATCATCCCCATGAGGTGGCTGCAAGGGGTGACTGTAGATATTGAAGGCGCAAGTGCGTTGGCTGACTTTGAGGTAATAGAAATTTTCGATGACAACAACCCCTACCCTACGCTCCTTGGCATTGATTAGGCTACTGATATGAACGGGGTAATCAACCTGAAGAAGCAAAAGATGATATTTGAGAAGAAATCACTCCACGTAATAGTACCCCTAGATCCTGCTAAGGGATCGTGCTATACCAAACCAGTCCACGATTATGAGAGTGATGACGATTTGGACTACATATATAAGATAACGGCGCAAGACCAAGATTGGGTGAATCCAACAATGAATGGATGAATTACATGGGATCACGAGAGTTCCTACACCTTGGACTTGATGAAGAATTAGAGCGCTGGAAGAATCGGTTACATGAAGTAACCGCGCTAAGTTGTAACATGATGACCTGGTCGCTACGTTGTGTGTTGTCAGAGGTAAGAAATCTGCCCACTTATGATGGCCTGAATGATGTGGATATCTTTTTGGATGCATTTGAGAGGGAGGTACCAAAGAAGCAGCACTTCTAAGCGTTGGACTAGGCGCTGCAGGTTATGCCCACAAGTTGGTGGGGTACGCACAAGGGTAGCTTTGATGATTGGTGCGAATGTAGGAGGATGATTAGAACACGCTTTGGGAAGCCGAAGGTACAAATGACAGAAAAGTATGACGGGAAGGATAATCCACGTGCACACTTAGCCAAATGGGCCAAGGCTTATGGAGCGAAGCCCCAACCTGAATGGGTGCACTTATTCTGTCACACCTTGGATGTCATCCCGATGAACTGGTACTTAGAAATAGAGCTCCACCATGGTACAGGTGAATGGGATATTCTACGCGAGGGATTCATAATGACATTCAGCTTTGAAGACAAGTTTGATTGTATTGATGAGGAACTGCAAGAAGTGAAAGCAGCAATATTTAGGATATCGCAAGATCCTTTGGACCTGATTCAAACCGATTGGACTACTGAGCTGAGTCATGCGCTGGAATGTTATAACGTAACCATTGAAGAAGAAGATGAGGATCCACGAGAGATTAACATCCCGGAAACAGAACATCACCACGAGGTTGAAGGACCGCGGATTGAGAATATTGATATAACTGCGCCACTGAAAACGAAACAAGAAAATATTGGTACGGAGGGAGAGCCCAAATTCGTGAAGATTGGAGATTACTGGGACGATACGATGGTGGATAAGGTTGCTGAATTGCTCCACGAATACTAGGATTTTTTCCCTACCAAGTTTACGGATCTAAAAGGGATAATCGAAGACCTAGGTGTTATGAAGATCACGTTGAAGCCCGATGCGAAGCCAGTTAAGAAAATACCTTACCGTCTCAATTTGAAGTATAAGGAGAAGGTCCGCTTAGAGCTAGACAAGATGCTCACAGTAGACATCATTGAGCCCATAGAACAATCTGATTGGGTAAGCCCAATGGTGGTATAGGAAAAGAAGCAGAAGGATGAAATAAGGATATGCATAGATCTCAGGAAGTTGAATGACACTTGTGTACATGATCATTTCCTGACGCCATTCACTAATGAGGTGTTGGACAATGTAGGTGGCCATGAATCATATTCCTTCACTGATGGGTTCTATGGGTACCATTAGATCAAAATCACGCTGGAAGATAGGAGCAAGACGACCTTCGCGACTGAGTGGGGTTATTTTTAGTACACTGTAATTCCTTTCGGATTGAAGAATGCACCTGGGACTTTTTCATGCGTAGTTGTCGTTGCATTCAAGGAATTTATTCATAAGTTCATGGAAGTGTACTTTGATGACTGGACTGTGTTTGGGCTAGTGAAATGCCATGTGGCAAGTTTGCACCTAATGCTAGATACCTTTCGAAGATACTAGATCGCGCTCAATCTGAAGAAATTCCTGTTTTGTGTTCCTTTTGGGACCCTACTAGGTCATGTGGCTTGTAGATAGGGACTGATGGTATATCTCGCGAAGATCGTGGTGATGCTTAACTTAGAAGCACCAAGGAGTGTGAAACAGCTGCGCGCTACCCTAGGGCATACTGGATATTACTTAAAGTTTATCAAGGGATATACCCAGATCACCGCACCTATGGAGAAGTTGTTGAAAAAGGATGTCACATTCTATTGGAACGAGGATTGTAAGAAAAGCTTTGATGTATTAAAGGAAAAGATGGTCACCGTGCTGATTTTAGTCTTCCCGGATTGGAAGAAGGAGTTTCATGTACATGTCGACGCGTCATGTATAGCGCTAGGAGCAGTACTGACATAGGCTGGCGGAGGAGACTTGGACCATCCTATAGCATTCGCAAGCAGAAGGTTATCCAAGGTAGGGAAGAACTATTCCACCACCGAGCGTGAAGGGTTAGCATGGTATACGCACTCCAGAAGTTTAGACACTATTTGTTAGGTGGCCTTTTTAAAATGTATGCAGATCATTCTGCGTTGAAATACCTGGTCAATAAGCCTGTATTGGGGGAGAGAATCTACAGGTGGTTGCTATTGTTCCAAGAGTATGATTTTGAAGTTATTGTAAAGCCTGGACGACTGAAAGCAGGACCAGACCATCTGTCGCGCATCAAAACAAGGGAAGAGCCCGCTAATTTGGAGGAGGGGTTGCCTGACATGCAGCTATTTGTAGTGCGCGTCGCGGATGGTCATTTTGAAGATATCATACACTTCCTAATGATAGGAACTGCTCCAGAAGGATACACCATCCAACAAAAGAAGGAGTTAGTGGTGTGCACGACAAACTTTTCTGTCATTGTTGGGCATCTATACAAAATGGGGTCTGATGAAATATTGCGACGATATGTACCGAAGTTTGAAAGCAGTATCCTCGTGGACACTCATGGGGGTGCCGTGGGAGGACAATATGCAGTGAGAGCGACCGCAAAGAAGATTCTACGCGCAAGGTTGTGGTGTCCAACCCTCCATCAGGATTCAAAAGCGTACTACAAAGTGTGTGATGTATGTCAAAGGATTGGCAAGCCATCGCGGAGGGATGAGTTTCCTCTGAATCCACAGATGATGTTACAACCCTTTGAGAAATGGGCAATAGACTTTGTGGGACCCATTCAGCCCCAAGGGAAGAAGACATGAGCGAGGTACATTATCACCACAACGGAGTATTTGACTCGATGGGCGGAGGCACAGCCTGTAAAGGATTGTACAGGCATGACTGTTGTGAAGTTCCTCTTTGAGTATGTACTGACGCGATTTGGCTGTCCAAAGATTTTGATCAGTGATCACGATACGCACTTCGAATGAGACGATCAGTGCGTTGATGGAGGAATTTCAAGTATATCACCAGAAAAGCATGCCTTATCACCCGCAGGCTAACGGGATGGTGGAAGCATTCAATAAAGTGTTGAAAAACGCGCTGACCAAGGTTTGCAATGCTCAGCGAAGTGATTGGGACCTACGCATACCTGCAGTACTATGGGCCTATCAGACAACATGCAAGAAGTTGAATGGAAAAACACCCTTTAGGCTTGTATATGGTGTTGAAGCAGTGATGCCCATGGAATACATTGTGCCTAGTCTACGCATCGTGACACTCATGGGTATGATGGATCGCGGAGCCCTGGAGGAGAGGCTCACGCAGCTGGCTGAGCTTGAGGAAGAAATATTTCTAGCTGGATTTCACCAACAGGTCCAAAAGTAGCGCGAAAATTATGGCATGATCGGCACATTAAGTTGCGCACCTTTAAGGTAAATGACCTGGTTTTGTTATATGACAACAAGTTTGATAAATTTCCAGGGAAATTCAGAATGCACTGGTTAGGGCCCTATGTCATTAAGGAGATTACCGACGGAGGAGCAGTTCAGTTGGTCAAATTGAATGGAGATCCCTTCCCAGGAAAGGTGAATGGCAGTCGATTGAAGCCATACACCGGTGGTCCGACCATGTGACTATATGAAGGTAGCACAGTCTTAGCGCTCCAGGCAGCTGAAAGGAGACGCGGGACTATAAACTACACTACCCAAGTTGGGGGGCTACTCGTTTGGAGGATTATGTGAAGCAAGGAAGTGTCACAGGGTTCGCAGTAGCATGAAAAGAGTTGCACTACCCAGTGTGAAATTGCGCAGGTCAGCCGGAAAGTGACTGTTGAAGGAACTGTTCATGATTTGACGGTAGAAATGTGGCCAAATGGAGTGGGAGACCGACATTTAAGACGGAATTTATGGGTCAGATCCTTGAAAATCTGCCGCCAATCCGGAATTAATGAACTGAATGTGGGGGGAACGTTCGGATTTGAATTCAAAATGCCCTATAAATTACAGGTGTTTGCCTAGCAAAAAACACTTGGCATTTTGAGCATTAAGTTGTTGAGCTCTCAGGTGCACATGAACTGAGAATTCTTCGAGGCTTTGATAGCGAGTCCACCGTTTGCGAACTTACCAGAGACGTCATGAGCACTATTGGAAAATGTTATGTCGGCACCCGAAGAAGCTATAGATACCGAAGAAGTAGCAGAGGAGTCGATGCTTGAAATTATTATGGAGGCAAAGGAAGCTACTCCAGAGGTTGCCGAAGTATTAGCGAAAGCCCCTAAATCACCAAGGACGTCGAGACAAAAAATCACCCCAACCAAGGAGAGTGAAAAGGATAAGAAGGGAAAGCAGGCTGCAATATTGGTGCACGCGTCGCCAAGAAGAAACCCACCGAAGGACAGGCCCATCACACAGGAGAAGGGCAAAGCCATCAATCTAGAGCTGGAGGAGGAAGAAATCGAAGACATCCCGATGGTGGAGAAAGTTGAAGCCTAGGGTGCTGACCCTATCACTTGGTTGCCTGGGTACATCCCTCCGTGCAAGGGCAAGGCCAAGGTACCGAATGATATCAATGAGAGCAAGGTCCCCTTGCAAACCCCTCTACTACTGGATGAGATTTTTTTTGAAGGAATGTGCTTGGCACGGGCTCCTCTGTTAAAACTCGAAGACTGGGACTTGGCTGACCATGAGAAGTTCCCACACTTGGCGACCGAGAAGCTAATGCACTACATTATTGATACAACCACCAGAATGACTGCATTGGAGCCGCGGAGGTGGCTCAGAGGAGTAGACAAGGCAGGTATGCTCAACTTGCTATGGGTGTTGCACTATAACCACACCCTGATTATAGTCTTGGTCATCAAGCAGCTACTATGCTTGGTGCATGATGGGTTTCTGTGGCTGGAGGAGCCAATACCCATCACTGACAGATTGATCCACAAGATCACGTGGTTTCCCTACACAAGAGAAAATCCAGCCATAATATTTGGCAGAAAAGGTGGCGAGGAGGTCCTCGTCGACGCCATGAAAGAGAAGTTTAAGCTGGTTAAGAAGCCACGTGGATATGCCATATCTAGCATCTGTGACCCTGCTGTAAAGGTGGCTACACATATTTTAGCAGGGAAGGTGATGAGGAAGTGTCGCGTCGATGAGGTGCCGAAGCCTATTGTCGCGCTAGCAACCCAATGCACCGAAGGAGTTCAGTTCAATTGGGTAGACTATCTCCGCGGTGAGTGTCTTGCGAACTGTTGCGAAGCACGGGAGCTCAACAAGAAGTTCCACTACGCGTGGCTCTTGCTTTCTATTGTGTTGGTAGCATGGGATCTGCCAAAGGATAGACAATTCCCTTCGGTCGTGCCAAACCTACCAGAGGCAGCGAAGTACGCTTCGTTGTGGGCGACCAAGGATGCACAACACATCAAGGACAGTAAGATATTCTGGATCTTAATGGATATGAACATCTGCATGGCCATCAATCGCAAACCATGGTTGTCACCTATGGTGTTTGCCAACCTGTAGGGCTACACAAAGTTTAAAGAAGATTTTCACCATGTGTCCATCAGGGCACAGAAGGACCCTACACAGACATAGTATGACTTGCCTTACCTGGCAATGGATAATGCCATTGATGCAGTACTTGATCATTGGCCGGAAGAATGGCGCACTACAGC
The DNA here is from genome assembly GCA_031772625.1 of Pinus tabuliformis. Lineage (NCBI taxonomy): Eukaryota > Viridiplantae > Streptophyta > Pinopsida > Pinales > Pinaceae > Pinus > Pinus tabuliformis. Next base: position 274,753,251 of record CM062817.1, read on the forward strand.
AGACTTGGCGGTGGGAGGGAGTAAGTCCACCGCGTAGCGCAAGAAGGAGGAGGCCAAGCTCAAGATGATGAAGATGGTCGAAAAGAGAAAGAAGGAGGTCACTGACAAGGCTCAGGCGAAGCGCAATGCTGCTCAATAGACGGAGAAGCCAACAGGTGGAACAGAGCAGGGCTCTGACAAAGGTGCGAGGTCACCTTCACCTGAGATAGAGGAAGAGACGAATGAGCAGACATAGCAACACGACGCGAATCCATAGCCGACATCTGCCCACATCAAACGTCCAAGGGAGAAAGAGAAAGGAGGGTCTAGGAATAAATCCAGAGCTACTAAGACATCGCTAGACCCAATCACCCTCACCAAGGGTGATTTGCATGACAACGGTGACATAGTGCGAGATGTCACCATGGAGGCCCTACAACAGTTTGAGCAGTATCAGCAACTAGTATTGAGGGCTATCCAGACAGGTTTGCAGGAGCTACAGACCCATGCGTCATAGGTTGGCACGGTGTTTACCAACCTTGCTATTGACACTTCAGAAGCTGCCAAGATGTTGTGCGCGAAGGCCTCCAGCACGATAGTGCTGCCTGATGGAGCACTGACCATAGAGAATGAAGCTAGCAGGCCCACTGTCAGCACCCTCAAGGGAGTAGGGTTGAATCTGGTAGTGCTCCCTGGCGAGGCACTCCACCTATTGTAGGATGGGTAATAGTAGAGCTGAGGGCCCGTGAACATCACGCCCTACAGGTGATCAGTGAGCAACGCATTAAAAATGAGCAGATGGCACTACAATGAGACTCTTCCATCACCACCTTGACCAAAGCGACCGACCAAAACAAGCATATAATGCAAGTCGTTGAGGAGGCATGCCGAATGGTCCCAGAGTTAGCCATTCCCAAGGAAGAACCAGTCGAGGTGCACGTCCGCAAGCTGGCTATAGGGGTGCACGACGCTCATACAGAAATGGCGAGGGTTCAGTTGGAGTTGAACGTTTAGATCACTGAGTTACAGTTGAAATCCCAGCCTTCAACCCTACCAGAAGTAAAGGAACAGCATACAACCGATGTCACAGAGGCAATAGCAATGGTTGACGGTGCAGTAGAAGACTGCACGCAACTTTTTGAGCAATCGTTCGAGGTCCTGATGAGATTGCAGGAGGACCCTAATGTACAACGAATAGAGATAGAAGCACACGAGCTACAACAGCGCTATGATGAGGTCAAAGGCACAACGCGAACCGTCGCACTCACACAGAGATTGGCGAAGCTGAAGGAGGCCAAGTAGTTGAAAGAACAGGTGGATGCAGCGTTGCACAAGGAAGTAGTGTTGAAGGTGTGACTAAAGCCCTGGCTGGATGAGGCTTACACGGTCACATCCTCTATTGAAAGAAAGCTTGCGACTCTACAAGCAACTCAACAAAATCTTCAGGCCGACAGTTCAGGAGTAGTGACCGCACAAATGGTTGAAGACGCGAAGCAGGCGGACGCACAGTGCACTGCTAAGGTTGTAGTCATACGGATCAAGCTGGGAGGTCTTCACGCTAAGATATCTACGCCTACCAAGTGACTCGAGGGTGAGTCATGATGTTTGTGTTGGGGGCCTGTTGGGAACAGGATCCCCCAAGGACAAGCCTAAAAGCCCATGTTTTGGGTCGAATTTTGTAATAAAGTTGTAAATTCTCTGCATTTTGTGGTCACGAAGTGCGAAGGTGTCATCATTCATAAAGGTTTGTCCGCCCTTATTTTGTAAAATAAAGTCGGCTGTAAAGATCTACCCATGGTCCACGGACCATGGGATTGTATCAAAAGAGCTAAGTAAGTAAGCTCTAAGTAGTAATAAGTTTTTGGGAGAAGTAAGAAGTCTTGACCGATAAGGAGGGAAGTCTAAGTTTTGGGTCTTAGTGTAGGTAGACGCTCTATAGCTGAGTGCACAAAGGCCTAGGGTAGAAGTCCACAGCTGAGTTCGCGAACCCCTGCAGGTGTGTGTGCAGGGCGGATAGAGTCTGTAATCATCTTAAGATATCAATAAAGAGAAGTATTCTACAAATATGTGTCTTTGTTTCCTGTTAATGCATCTTGTCCTATTGTGTATGAATTTCATTTATAATGTTTATATGGTGGACGAATGTATGTAATTATGTTGGTTAATCGAACGCAAGTAAAGATATCTGCTTACACGGTGATAACTATGATTGTTTAATAAGATAAGTAAGACACTTAAGCTAGTTTGGTAATATGCACGATACGCTGCCCTAGCAGCGCGAAAGTATGTGAACTGCAAGTTAGGGTTGTGGGAAGGCCAATCGTATCCCCTCGCAGAGGTACTGATGGGTGGAATAAAGGGCTAGACTGACAGATCCCTAGAACTTAACAACCTGCGTGAGAGAAGGAAAAGAAGGAATAAACCGACATCACGACCATCTCAGGGTGCGAAACTTGGTTCCAGCATCGCCCCCATACTGCTTAGGGTGAGACTTCGGTCTGTGCTCTGCGGGCTGATGCCAAAAGGACCAATAGTGTAGGGATTTTTTGGCTAACTAACGTTGAACCTGGGTCAAGCCCCATGCAGCCAACATGATTGCAAGGAGATAAACATGATTCTAACTATGGAAGTGAAAATGTCATTCATTAAATGTAAATGTTAATTGAAATTTCATGAAAGGAAGAGGCTAGTATAGTTGCAGAAGTAAAACATGCTAATTTATTTTCACACTTAATCAAATCAATAGCCTATTTGCATGAATCATTTATCTATTTGTAACTTTCTTAAAAATGAGGAATTCTATCTTCAACACAACTATAAAAAAATGCTAAGTCCAGTTCTACCTGCTGTCTTATGTTTGCAGTGAGGAAAGGATGGGGTTGGAGTCATCTTAGGGTCTTATTTAATCATGAAATCAAAGCTTTGGGGCCATTATTCAACTTAAAAATCCAAGGTTCAAAGTCTAGAGTGAATCTGGTTGAAGTAAGCAATGCTACAGGATTGCTACAAGAAGTGCTACAGGAGGCCCTGTTTTGCTACAGGAGGGGGTCTGAGAGTCGTTTGCAGACAAGAATGGTATCTTGAAAGTTAGGGAAGGTGTATGAAGGTGAATGAAGGGTGTGGGATAGCCTTATCCAAGCTAAGTACCCCACGGAGGGCTATCTTGCACCAAAGTTTAGGCCCATGGTGTACTTCATTTGCCATGGAAGAGTGATCTAATGGAAGAGTTTGGAAGCATTGTGAAGTTTCCAGGAGAGAGATGGAATGGTCTAGGTGGATGTGGAAGAGTGTGCCCACCCATGAAAGTCAACAACAATCTCTATAGACTAATCAAGCACATGCATCAAATGATCAATTTTACAGCAAAATAAATTAACATGGAAAGAATGAGTTGAATTTTATTAAAATCTACTTTGCCTTACAACACAACGCTAATTGCCAAATCAATTCTATTAACTTCTAAGTTGCAGAAACCAAGCATGCAGAAGGATTAAAATCCAACACTTAACAATTTCCAATAAATCATAAACACCTGTTTTTGGGTTGTATTTGTAGATCTTCCAACCACTCTTCCCATAGGAGAGGTGAAAGGAAAACCTACAACTACAAGTGTTGTGATGTAATTCCTACTTAAACAAGAAAATAATTGCAATTAATTGAAAAATAACAAGGAAAGAATACAAGACGGGGACTAACAATGAACTTCTCATTGACAGAAAATAAGAGTCACGTACATCATTGAAAGATGAAAATGACAATATCAAGCACAAGGCTCTAAGTAGTTACTCCTATCTTTTACAAAAATTCCAATCCTAATGATCCTTTAGGCTTGATTATTTATACAAAAAGTAGTTGAGGGAAACTCCCTTGAAAAGAGGAGTAATTCCCTCCAAAATTTTGAGATTAGTGGATTTGGTTCCTTTGGATCTCCTCATGCACTTGAGTTCCTTGGCTTCTAGTGAATTCGAGTTGTTGGTGAGGAATATTTGATCTCAAGCTAAGTTGGAGAGTTAATACAGTGGACAAGCCCCCTATATTCTCTTTGGATGTCTCCACCAAGCCCCTGCATAGTAAATATATCAAAAAATGCTTCTTTTTCCTGCATATTAATCACATTAGGCCATGCAATATGACAAGAACCCTTTAGTCTTCTTACTAAGAATATTATGGCTAAAAATGTGAATTAATGTGAGAAAATGAGAGTTTTAAGGGTTGGAGGATAGCACAATGGACCTCAAAATATACCTATTGATGGTGTTAGTGTCAGTCTTTACAGCCTTCCTCCAGTGATCAAATGTGCTCTTACATAGTGATTTTGAAGTGTCAAGGTCAAATTTTGTCATTTCAGTGAGTCTTCAAGCAAAATTTGGTCACTAGGCATTAGGCCTAGGGTTTGCCCAAATGTCAGTCCATGTCATCATTCAGCTGAGCCTATCATCATTCAGAGGTTTTTCATCGTCATGTCAGTGTCTAATGGGTCATTTTACACCATGTTCATGCTTCAGTTGTGCCTAGGCAAGCTCATTTCCCTCTCCTAGGGTTTTGAAAGCCAATTTCTCTTGGGGGCCAAATCATCGGCAAAACTTGTTTCCTGATGTTAATACACCTTCCCCTATCCTTCATGTACCTTATCAAACACTTCCCATCCCTTAGATCCGCCAAATTCCTCATTTTTGCACAAACCCTAGTTTCTAGCTACAACTTGGCAATTTTCTAGGTTTGGCCTGTGTTTTGCCCTTTTGGACCCCTTCCCCTCGCTCAATCTCTGAGATTCCACTTTCCCCTGCTTCCTAACATCCCTCCCCATTTCCAAAAATTTCCCCAAGAATTTAGAAGCCCTCTGTCCCCTTCATTCCGCTTCATTTCGACAAAATTCCTTGTTTCACACATCGGGACAAGTTTCACTCAAAAGCTGTTTCTGAGCAATCAAAGATGAATTTTTCAAAACTGAGAGAGGTTTGTGTCCACAACATTCCAAGGAAGAAAAACCTCCTTCATTTTTTACACAGGTGTCATGGTTTGAGAGAAATGTCAAGAATACCGTTGCCTCAGGAGAATCAAAGGCACCTCTGAAGTGACCTTGGGAAAATCACGTTTTCTCCTAGCTTGGTTGGCCAAATGACTTTTTTGATGGGTAAATTGATAACTAGACACGAAGAGCTTTCCAATGAGCTATCCTGCGCTCAATTTGGGGTTGAGGAAGGCATTCAAAAGTTGACTGCAACAACACTCTTCCTTGAGGCAGCCTCATTGGACACTTTTTGACCAGTCTTGGGAGATTTGCTTTTTGACAGGTCAAATCAACTCCAAATTGAAAAATTCTGGTTGGGTTGGAAAGTAGACTCAAATACCTTTCCAACGAGCCATCCTGCGCCTGATTCCGATGCCGGGAAGGCCCTCAAAAAAGGCTGTGAACGTGCGCGACCCAACGGAGGTGCGCGACCAAAAACAGGCCAACGCACTGTGTTAAATTACACAGGCGCGACCAAACGGAGGTGCGCGACCAAAAACTCTGTCTGCCCAGAAACTCACCCAAACTCCCGAATTTCACCAAATTTTGCTCGTGGGTTTGAAGGTATGCCTCCATCACATCGTTTTGAAATGTGTCATGATTTCAAAGGTGGATTATGGTCATAAAATTCATGCAAGAAGTCAATGTAAGAATAGGTTAAATTGGCTTGAGGTTTTTGCAAGCATATGCTTTGGTAGTTTTGTTTGTTATTCAAGGTGTTTTATTCCTTATTCCTTTCCATTCATTTTCCCATGATTAATCACAGGTGTTAAAATGTCATTATCATTAATCTCATTTGCAAACAATACTCAAACCCTACCCCAATATTATACAAATCCTACCCCTAAATTATTTGCAAACCCTAGTCCTTTCAACAACCTATAAACCCTACCTTTTCCACATGTATAATGATCAAACCCTAAGCACTAGTAACACAGCAAAATGCCTATGTAAATGTACAGCAAAAGAATGAAAAGAAACATTATAAAAAAAAAAAACAAATAAAAAAAGTGATGACAAGGCATGCACTCAAAAAATTGTAAAAACAGTGAAATTTGCCATTTTGCATAGCCTCAGAAAAAACAAAGGAAAAGGGTCATCTCGTGTATATGTCAAAGACTTCAAAGCTCAATAAGGTCATGACAAAATTTCATTTGCATAGACATCAAAGAAATCAGACTTGCTGTGGTTAGGGTTTGCACTAACATGGTATCTTTTTCCCCTCCTCAAAACTCTGTTTTTTCCCCTACCTAATTCCCTATGTAAACCCTAATTCAATTGCTTGTCCCTTCAGTTAAACTCCCTAGGCAATTGAATATCCCTCCCTATGATCAAATCACACAGTGAAACCCTAATTACTCATGGCAAATGAAAAAATAAGGCTGCCTCTGTTTTAAATGAATTGCTGCTACAAAAATTGATTGGCAGCAGACTTTGTTGATGGGTTCCATTATCCCCCCTAAACCTAATCCCTAATATCCTCTATTTTCCCTAATTCCCTTGATACAGTCCCTTTCCCATTTCCTTTTCAAATTGTCATAAAAACCCTTCTCTTCCCTTTGTAATCAAAATAACAAAATCCCTGTTTCCCAAAAGCATCAATGACCATTTCAAAAGCTATAAAAAAACAGAGTATGCTCTTAATAGACATTCAAAGACAAAATGAAATGAGCAGCCTGTTAAATGTTGATAGTTGATGCTGCCTTATCCCCCTATGCCCATGACATCCTTCCCTCCATCATGATGAAAATCTATATTGTCCTTTCCCTTGGTGATCATAACACATATTTCCCTAATACAGTATTTATTTGCAAATGATGAAAGATAGAATGACATGTTTAACATTGTGTGATTGTTTCCTTCAAAATTCCCTGTTGTTTATATATATTTTTTCCCTTTCCTTATGTAAATTCCCCCCCTTAACATGTCCCTCATGATTTTTCCCCTTGAAAACAGCATACTTCACAGCATTTTGCAGGCAGGGCAGCAGTCATCTTGACTTATTTATTCCACCTTGCTCAATAACACCATGTCAACCACTGAGACTAATGAGCAAGGTGATGACCGGTCTTCTTCTACAGAGGTTGAGACACAGCAGAGGCCTCGTAAGGGTGGCAAAGGTGGTCATCATAGTGGTTACATGTTTGCAAGGCGAGAATGAAAATTCTCCAAAGAGAGCTGTCAGAGGCCCGGAAGAAGAAGAAAAGACAAATCCACTCCGCATCTTGGCTGAGGCATTCCTCACTCATCATGGTACTGATCAGCCTTGATCTAGCATCAAAATCTGAAAATTTGAGAATTTTGGAGCATTTTGCAAATTTTTGGTAAAATTACAGGTTTTGCCCACGGTTTGGTCTCACCCCGGGGTGAGACCATTTTGAAGGGCTGCTCAGAATTTTGAAAACTTGGCATTTTTGGAAAGGGCATGCAAAAATAAAAATTACCAGTACTTGGGGCAGCCTAATTTTGAGTTTTGAGCCTCCAAAAGCTCAAAATACACCTTAAAAATGACTTTCTGCCCACTTTTTGAGTTGCAGAAAGTGACCTTGGGAGAAATGGTTTTTGAGGGGTCAAATCAACACCAAATCCAGAAATTCCACTTGGGATGGAAAGTAGACAGGCCAAGCTTTCCAATGAGCCATCTTGCACCTGATTTGGATCAGTGGAACCTACTCAAAAGTAGCTGCAAAGGGGCGCGACCAGAACTTCCAGGGGCGCGACCAAAACCTCCAGATTTGCCAATTTTTGACTAGTTCGGCCAGAAAAGCACTATTTTCACTTTGGTTGACTATTTGGGCATGTAAATGATGGATTATTGTGTAAATTTCATGGCATTAGATGCTTTTACTTTCTTCTTTACCACTTCTAGAAGCTTCTTTGATGTAAATAGTGAATATTTAATGCATAGATAAGCTTCCTAAGTTTTAGAGGTAAGTTGTTGAGCTGGTCTATTATCTAGTGACTGATTTAGAATTAGTTACAACAGCTCCTAGGAAGCTGAGCTCGACCCCTAGAGGTGGGGAAAGAGGTTTGACCTTCTATATTATGCCTTTTCTTTCTCATTTTGATGGTTGGACTCTAGAGGGAGAAGTGCTATTGTATTATTGACTTGTATTCTCTGCAATTTGAGGAAAAGGAAGGCCAGGATTTTGCAGACTTCATTGTGGATTCTTGTGGATTATTATGTTGATGGTGTGTCTCCTACTGTTATTGTAAGTGTGTTTATGTTTCCATTTCTTAATCTCTTGCTGCTATTTAAACAAAAGAAGTGATAAAGTTTGAATTCATGCATGCCATGCTCAGCTTTCAATTTTGTTTAAAATTTATGTTTTCCACTGTCTAGAGAGGATTCGAATTCATTGTTCGCCCTCTTTAGTTTCTCTTCTTTCTTCCTTAATCATCTCTTTCAGCTAAAGGCATCAGCATAAACTCCTACTTGCCCCAAAGACCCACCCTGCAAAAACTGTGCCCAATCCCCGCACCCTGAATTGCACTTCCTCCAATTGCCACCAAAAACCCCAAAAATCATTAAATCAACCCCCCTTATCAATTTACTAGCCTAATATCTTTGATCCTAATTGGTCAGCTTATTGTATTATAAGATCTATCAAATCTGACCCGAGAGAGCCTTCTCATACCTCGTAGGGCTAGCTACGAGGTGAAATGGTTTGATGTAGCCTTGAGAGTTTGTCTATCTCAGCCTAGGTGAATTCCAAGCGCTAACAGATGGGACCCATCACACTTCTAATGGATTTTGCCACCAACTTTCCTGATTTAGAATTTGTCATCTCACACTCTTTAGATCTGAAAGTCACCTCATTCTCATTATCACACATTTGACTCACACTGAGGAGATTGTGCTTCAATACATCAACATAAAGCACATTTTGAGCTTTGATATTTTTGTCCAATCTAATTGTTCCTTTGCCTTTTATGGGAACTGTTGCATCATTTCCAAAACTGACGTTTCCTTTTTCATACTCTTTTAGTTGCAATAATTTTCTCTTATCACTGGTCATGTTCTTGGAGAAACCACTATCAATCAACCATTTCTCATGTTGATCATGAGCTATCAAAGAAAGATCACATTTTTTAGCCTTTCTCTTTCATTTTCTCTCAACTTTCTACTGATTATATTCCTCTTTAGTGTGTTGCATGAAAGAGTTTGGAAAGGTAGATCTGCACTCACTAGCTTTGTGACCAAATTTATTGCATCTGAAACACTCGATCTCATTCATTAGTGGAGCAAAAGAATTATTTCCAATTAGTATGCAAAATATTTGGTCCTTGATCAACTCTTGATCTATCAACATTTCTTCTAGGAAACATCTTCAACCTACAATTTACAGCTTTGTGTCAAAAATTATTACATGCAAAACAATAACCATAAAATAGTGTAGGATGCCTGACTTTTTGTTGCCACGATGGAGGAGTAAAATTTGAGGATATTACTTGCTTCACTTGCTGATTTTCTAGTGAATTTATTTCAGCTTCATTCTTTTGCACATTCTTGCTAGTTGTTGCAATATTTTCTTGATTTTATTTCCTTTCAAAGCATCTACATAAGTATTACTTGGTTTATCTTTGACATTTGTAGAGGAGGCTTGAACCCCAAACCAATTTTTTCATCCAGTGACCTTTGCATGTTGAGAATATTTTGCATGGTTTCAGATCCCTTGACAAATTTCTGATTTACACATGCTTTAGTTTCTGCTTTTCATAGATTGGCCCTTAATGCAACAATTTCTTCCTCAAGTTTGTGACAATTTTCTTTCCATTCTTCTAGTTGATTGGTGAGCACATTTTCTTTCATTTTTTCTTCTTCCAATTCTCTCTTTAAGCAGATGATGTCTTCATCATGGTTGCATGCAATAAGAGCTCCACCCACCAATATTCTGTTTCAAAGATTCATTTTCTTTCTCCAACTCGGCCAAATTATTTTGTTGAACCACAATTTGTTGTAGCAAATTTTCTTTGAATTTATCAAGCTCATCCAACTGGGTCTTCAAATAATTATCAACCAAAGGAGGTTTGTTTCTTTTTTGTTTGTATTTCCTCTTTTAGCATCTTATTTTTGTTTCTAGCATTTCTTAGCTCATCAAGTGCAATAATGAGCTCACTTTCATAATCAATCTTTCTATCCTCAAGATCTGATCCATCTTTGGACTCAAAAATCCATAAGAACACATTCACTATGTTATTCTAATGAAGATGAAATATAATCTGCTTCTTTCACCTGAAATATCACTTCCTTCTTTGGAGTAGAAACTCCTCCTCTTTTGAGCTTTAGCTTTTCAAAATTTATGAGTTTTATCCTTGCTCTTCATCTCCTTCTTATTTTCATCCTTTCACTTCTTTTGTGTGGTCATTTTGCAGCAAAATGTCCATCTTCTCCACATTAGAAACACTTCATAGGAAGATTTCCTTTATACTTTCTAGAACATCCCTTTAATTTATTGGCAAACTGAGAAAATTCTTCACCATATTCGCTACTAGAATACTCTTCTTCTTCCTTGATTTTCTTTGGAAGTTTCTTGAGCTTTTTGTTAATAGCCTTGAACTTCTTAGAGGCCTTGAATGCAGCTTCACTAGACTCATATTTCTCTTCTACAATATGCACCTCATGAGTTGTAAGAATTCCAAGAAATTGCTTCATTGCAATAGTTCTCAAATTAGACATATCTTCAATAGTAGAAACCTTTGGATAAAATATTAATGGTAAGGACTGTTAGTTCTGCTATATAACATTGACTTTCTAAAAGCTGGAGGCAAACTCGATCCTTGGTCATGCTCAAAGGAGGCCTATAATGGTTACCCTCACCTTTCCTTTACCCCGCTCATCCTCCTTTCATCTCCTTTTCCCATGCTTTTGTTAAAAACCATATAAAACTCCTTTTCTTAAGCCCCGGGCGTTAAAACCCCAAAACCCCATAAAACCATGCCCAGCGGACTCCGCGCCTCCATAAACTCACCAACGTAACCTCAGCCATTGATCTCTGCCTCCCTATCCAATGGCTCCCCGTCACATCCGATGGAAAACCCACACGATTGTTTCCCTGTCGTCCGATCATCTCCACCATGATCGGACGGAATCCACTCTCCCCGCGTCCACAAAGTGTCGGGGCGATAACGCGCGATGGAGAGTGGTTTCCTCTCTCCTCCACTGCCACGCGTCACACTCTGAATGGCATTGCGCTCCATCACCATTTACCGCCCAACCCCCCAACGCCGGTGTGATCAAAACCGCTTACTGCTCAAACCCGTCGCCTGACGACCGTTGGATTTGCCCGCTGAGATCCAACGACCCACGTTCATTCTGCCTCGCTTTTCCTGATAGCCCCACCAACTCATCCTTGCCGTCTATCCTCCCGATCCAACAGCCAGTCCAGCTCCTTCGTCCTGCTTGTACACCCGCTATGCAGTCCATGTCACTTGAATGTTCCGTGCACCCGAAGGACGAAGGTGACCAGTATTCTGGTACTATTTGCAGTTCTCCTCAACCACCATATTTAATAAATAGTATGCCGAGAGGAAAAGGACGAAGCATGAACAGATAGCTACATTTAACAGTTATGGAGCTTCATCCTATATGGCACTCCAACTTCCCGAGAGGACAACAGAGCATAGGAAAAGATCAGATTCATCCACTAAAGCAAGCAAACGCACTCAGAAGCTCCATCAGGCAACTAAATGCGGTTGGTGGTCAATTATGACCTCTCCATACTTAGAATGGCCGATTGCCTTTGTATTGAAACTCTATATATACCCAGAAACAAGATGTAATCAGGGTTGATGGTTGATGTTTTGATGTAAGGTTCAACTTCTAGAGACTATAACTATTTTGATACTTGCAGTGTCTTGTCTTCATTTTCAGCTAATACAAGCTTCTTTTGCTGTTAATTGCTCACTTTTCATTCTTCTTCTATTCCAAGCTGTGCCTGATATGCTGTATTTCTGAGCTCTTGATGTTTAGCATTAGAGAAGCTATCATCCTATCTCTGTGTTAAAGTCTTGTATGTATCAGTGAATGAGTTATTCAGGTTTCTTTTCACCTAGTGCCAGAGAGTTGTCATCCTGTCTGTGCATAGGGAATTAGATTTGCAGACTTCTTTACTGGTTGCAGCCGGCCATCACATGGTCTTGTGCATCTGCTGGTGTGGTCAGTATTCTCCATATTCACCCAATCCTTAAACTGTGAGTAATTGGTGGTCTAAAGCCTTGTAGTCTGGGGGTGTTCACGCATGTCTAGAGTTAAGTGAAGTAGAAGTGGTTATCTGGCTTGAACAAGCATCATTCCCTCCATTCATCCATTTGCAACAATAAGTTGAATTTGTATGTTCCCAGGCATCTCCGAGCTACAACCTAGGAGAGTTTCTTGGGGTGATAACATTAATTGGTGCCGTTGCCGGGGAGAGGAGATTGAAGCTCAGCTTCCTTGGGAGAACAACACAGTTCCAGCTTTGATGATAGACAAAGTCTGGACACATTTCTGGTTGTAATCATCTATCTGGCGACTCTACTGGAGGACCAACCTAGTGGCGACTCCACATTACAGTTCTTGGCTTGGTTTGTGAGGCATACTCGGAGGAATCCTCAGAAATCACCAGCTGACCCAGTGCCTGACCCTGAGAAGATTTTCAAGCAAAGGAAAACATCACAGAAAGGAGCATCAGGATCAGGTAAGCCTAAAAAATCTTATGTATCTCTGCAAGAGAAGATTATAGCTGAGAATGTACAGTTTGAAGATATAGAGCCCAACATTGTTAGTGAAGAAATACCCGCAGAGATTCATAAAGCTCCTTGTTCATCCAGTTCCCCTTTGGATCTCAGTCCAAAGAAAGCCTCCCATACAGTCCCTCATACTCCTTTGTTTCTGTCATCCATTTCACTGCTCCCTACTGTTCAAACTGCTAGTATCCTTCCACCTACCCCAGTCATGGCAGGCCAGCAAGCACCCACAAAGATGGAAAGGATCATAGCTGCTAGGTATGGACCCCTGGTCTTGCCTGTTCCTTTAAATGCCATGCTTGCAGGAGAGTATCAGAAATACATGCCTAAGTTCACTGGTACAGAGGGAGTAACAGCTAAAAAACACCTTGAGTCTTTTTATAGTTATGATGATAACCTAGATATCAATGAAGATGATGTGTGGATGAGGGTGTTTGCCCTGAGCCTTGATGGAGAGGCTAGAAAGTGGTTCAGAGAACTAGCTCCTAGGTCTATAGCAGACATTGAAGCATTAGATGATGTATTCTTGAAGCATTGGGATGTATTCTTGAAGCATTGGGGAGATAAGAAAGACCTGCTATATTACCATACCGAGTTTGGAAACCTCAAGAGGGAGAATGGGAATCATTTCCTGATTTTAATAAAAGATTCAATCGTATGTATAGTAAGATACCAGCTGTAGTAAAGCCTACCCCCACCTCTGCCAAACTCACCTATGCCAATGCTTTTGACTCTGATTTCTGCTGCTTTTAAGAGAAAGAAGGTGTGTGCCACTCTAGCTGAAATGCAAGATGCAGCCCTAGAGGTGGAATCTAATATCATGGAAGGCGAGGCTTCCAAACACATTTGCTCCAAGAAACCCAAATCCATTCATAAGAGCAAATAAACAATTACAGATCACTCAGAGAGGTAAAGAAGCTGGTGAAGAACAAACGGTTAAGGCTCCTTTCCAAAACATAGTCATGGAGGAGGAGCAGTTTGAACAAGAGATGAAATTCATTGTATGGAAGATAAAGGCAGTGCTGCCTTTTTGACATTGGCTGCCTATGAAGAATCATTGCTCCAGGACCAAATCAGTCAAGAATGGGACAGAGAAGTTGTTCTGCAGACTGATGAACAGCAAAGATATAATCTGAGGTCAAGAACAAGCAATGTCAAGGAGAATCCTGCCCAAAGAGCTGTTGCTCCCATAGAACATCAGAACAGCAAACAGAAAAGGTCAGCACTGATCCAGTCATCCTCAAAGCACCAGCCCAAGAGGTAAGAGGTCCTGACAAGTCCCCTTCCCCTTTCAGCTTTGAATCAGAAGTCCAAAAGTTAAAAATATATGTACCTCTGTTAGAACTTGTAAAGAGTGAAGTTTTTAGAAAGCCTATCCTTGATGCTCTTGAGCTGAAAGCCTCACAAACCTCCACGGACTACATCAATTGCAAGATGATAAGCTTGCAGTTGTACTTAGCCCAGTGATTGAACTTGCTGATAATAGCTCCCCATCATTTTATGTCTCCTTGACCATTCATGAAAAAACCCTCCATAATTTCCTGCTAGACACAGGGGCAAGCCACAATTTGATGCCCAAAGCTGTCATGGAAGAGTTAGGCCTTGATATTACCAGACCGTATCATGATCTATTTCCTTTGATTCAAGAAAGTGAAATGCCTAGGATTAATCAAAGACCTAGCCATTACCCTAACTCAGCTACCCATGAAGAGCATGATGATGGACATTGTGGTAGCAGATGTCCCTCCCAAGTTTGGCATGCTGTTATCTAGAGGATGGATTAAGAGACTAGGTGGGACACTACAGAATTATTTATCTTATGCCACTGTCCCAGTTTTTGGGGGAGAAAGCAGGAGATTGTACAGAGAAGCACAGCTGGCCTACATCATCAGTGATGAGAAGAATCCTTCCAATCATCCTATCTACAATGTGGACACTGACCTTGGAGCATGTATTCTCCAAATAGAATAATCTCAAAAGGCCTCAATGCAGATCAAGAACCACAGTGAATCAGGCCGTGGAAGGAAAGGAAACACAAGTTTGGAGATGTTTTTTGATGGAGCATTTTCAAGGGAGACTGCAGAGCAGGGGGTGGTGCTGATATCTCCAAACAAGAAAGTACACATCTGTCTTTTAAGCTGGCTTTCCAAGTCACCAACAATATAGCAGAGTATGAGGCTCTGATATTGGGCCTTAACGCAGCTAAAGACAGAGAAATTAGAAGCATAAAGGTGTTTGGGGATGCTGATCTTATTATTCAGCAAGTAAACAAAACATTCCAAGCAAAGCACCCAAGGCTGAAAGCATATAGAGATGAGGTATGGAGACTCAAAGATTCTTTTGATAGTTTTTGTATCTCATACATCCCTAGAGTCAAAAATCAGCTCGCTGATTCCCTTGCTGTGTCGCTAGCATGTTTATCCCTCCCATGCCTCCCAGACTAGTCTATGAAGTTCAGATGAAATATAGACCATCCTTGCCTAATAATGTCCAGCATTAGAAAGTTTTTGAAGATGATGATGAGGTAAATAGATTTCTTCAAGTCTTGATGAATTCTCTGAAATGAAAAATTGACCAAGAGAATGAAGCCTTGGAAGAAAACCCCCATGCCCAGCTAAAGAACCAAAATTGGCAAAAAAATTGTCCAACTGTCCAGTAATCATATACCTAAAGGACTAGTGCCTCTAGAGAAGCTGTTTGACCAGAATGATGTCCCTTATAAGCTGCCCAAAAAGAAGACCAATCTACAGTCCATAGGCATAATATAGGGAGTCCAGATCATCCAAGATATATAAATCTGTCCACTCATCTATCTGCTGCCCAAAGTTCTGAGTACTGCAATAATGAAGCAATTTACTGATGCCTTTGCCTGGGAATATAGTGACCTGAAAACATATGACAAAAAAGATCATCCAGCATAAAATCCCCTTAGAGAAAGACACCATCCCTTTCAAGCAGAAACTGAGACCAATAAATCCTTTGCTCCTCCTGCTGATTGAAAAGGAAATCAAGAAGTTACTGGCTGCCAAAATCATAGTCCCTCTCAGATATTCAAAATGAGTAGCCAAATTGGTGGTGGTGAGAAGAAAAGTGGAGAAATCAGGCTCTGCGTTGATTTCAGAAACTAAACAAATGCTCTAAGAAAGACAATTACCCTCTACCCAAGATGGAGCATTTGCTGCAGAAAGTCTCAGGAGCCAAAGTGATGTCTTTCCTAGATGGATTTTCAGGGTATAACCAGGTTTCTATACATCCATATGATCAAGAGAAGACTACATTCAACACTCCTTGGGGCACTTTTATGTATTCGAGATGCCTTTTGGTTGATGAATGCTGGAGCCACCTTTCAGAGAGCTATGGATAAAGCATTTGTAGGAGAGAAGATAAATTTGTCCTTGTCTACCTT